>VDFB02278675.1:0-69974 GCA_007258455.2 Sequoia sempervirens | reverse complement strand
CAATGAAATATGAGTGTTGTTGTATGCCCCCACTTTAAAGCAGTTGCTAACACCATTGTACTATGAGAAATTGCTTTAAAGTAGAGGAAGAAAACATGAGAGCTTACTCAAAAATCCCAATGCCAAGTCATATGTTTCCTATATGTTACATCATGAAAAAGGTAGTATGTCACATGCAAGCCAACTTAAGGCATGTCATCCACATCCCAAGCTTGCTTTTATATTTTCATGAAAGGCTAATGACTAGCCAAAAGAGGCAATGAAAAGTGACATACGAGGACAAGGCTACTTAACCCCTTGCCCCCACTTAGTGCATGACAAGGATGAGCCAAAATAATTGATGAGATGCATGCTAGAGTGAAAATCAGTATCAATTAGAGGAATTAGGTGCCCCCACATAAGGAAGAGTACCAAACTCCTTAAGATGTTGGATTTTACTACTCAAAGCCTTACATTCATTAGTAGCATGACCATGAGATCTATGATATGTGCAAAATGAAGTTTTTGTAATAAAATTTACTTTGAATTTTTGGAGGGAGAGATATCAAGTGATCTTGGAGAAGTCTCGATAAGATACCCTCTTGATCAATGGTAAATTTTCCTTAATTATGCAACAAATAATTCTCTTGTTGAGAACAAGATGTCATATCTACGCAAGACTCTTTAGATTGTGAGATTTTGTTCTCTCTTGTATAGGAGGGTGTAAAATATAATGAATTCAAATCATTAGTGTTTTGCGAGATGACATTGACATTAAGCAAAGATTTCTTTATTTGTTTCATTGCTTGCAAAGGATAAAGATCACTAGTGTCTATCAATTCAGGATGCATTACTATTAAAGTCAGCTTAGAAAATCTTTTGTGATAGTGTTGATGTTAAGTGAAGGTTTGTCTATTGCTATCAAAGGACAATAACCAAGATGACCATGAATTGTTTCTTGCATGTTAGGATCGATGGGGACATGGATACCTTTTTCTCTAGCACCACATCCTTTTCCACTATATCCAAGTTGTTTCATAAGTTCACAACCTTTTCCATAAAGCATTTTTATTGCTTTTGGATCTAGTGGTTGTTCATTGTTGAGTTCAAATTTTGTTGTGCAATTTGGTGTCTTATGTTTGGAAGTCATGGAGGCAGATGCTTTCGAAGGGTCATTTGTATTTTGTGTTGACATTACTGCTTTTTCTTGTCCCTTTTCAGAGTCTTTGTGTATGATCTTGTATTCACCCATGAATGTATGTTTGAAATCTACGGAACCCCAATCATCTTCTAATAGATTCATGACTTGTTCAATATGTTGTTTGTCTTTTTGTTGGATAGGGTCCACTTGCATAGTTGGTGGAAATGTGTTTAAATTATTCTCTTTGTTTTTCTCAATGTTCAAACAACTATTTGGGTCGAGGTCAGCTTCAATTATGTGCACTTTATTGTTGTAAATGTATCTAATTTTATGATGAAGAGTAGAAGACATGCCATTCATTGCATGAATTCATGGTCTACCTAAAATGAGATTATATGAAAGATCATTAGACATAACATGGATTAGTGTTTCCAATGTAGTCATCCCAATTGTAATAGGCAAAGTGATCACACCAAGCGGTTGTTTTCCTACATTTTCAAATCCATGGATAGACAAAGAATCAGGTTGAATTTTTTATTTATCCACATGTAGCCTATCCAAAATATTTACACTACACACATTAAGGGATGAGCCATTGTCAACAAGGGTTCACTTTATCCCTATTATTTTGTATTGAGATATTATTATGAAAGCAACATTTCTTTTTGCACTTCTAAAAGGGGGAGTTCACTTTGGTGGAAAACAATGTCAGCATTCAATCCTTGAATTAGGGCTGCTATGTCATTCAGTTGCTCATTAGAAGGGATAGGAACTTGTTGTAAGGTCATTTGAAGCATATTCTGATAGTTAGGTGAATTCTGAATTAAATCCCATAGGGATATCTTTGTAGGAGTATTCTTCAATTGTTCAAAAAGATCATACTCCTTAGTATGCAAAGTTAATCGAGGAGCACTAGGAAAAATGGGATTAGGAAAAGGTAATGGTGTTGGGGTGGGTTGTTGTGATTGCATATTATTTCTAGTGTTATATGTATGAGCAACGGTATTATGACTCAGTTGTTGCGACACATTATTCTTAGGTGGGTAAAGGATAAGTTTAGGTTTGTGTGATGGTGGGTAAAGTATTAGAGGATTCTTAGGATATCCCATGGGATATGTAGGAGTTCCAATAGTCAAGGGTGTTCTAATGGAAACTTGCGCATTCATAACCTTAGCGGTCTTGGTTTGATGTATCTCTAATAAAGGGAAATCTAGAATCACCTTTTCATTGTTATCTAAGGGAGTCACTTGATGTTACTATTTTTTTTTATTAGATAAGCAGGGAAGGGCCCTGATCCCATAGAATAGATACAGACCAAAAAAAGTAGAGAGAGGTGAGAAACAACACCACCTTAAAACCAAAAAACAACATCAAATTTGGTACGCAAGCCCAAATTTAATAGAATAACCAAGGTCTAGCCATTATCAATCAAAAAAATAATTTTTTTACCAACATGCTTTAAACTACGAAGACCATTAATAAGATCGACAGTATTCTAGGTGGTATTTTACCATAACCTAAGGAAGATAACATAACAGTCCCAGATATTATAAAAGGCCAAAAAAACCCATCAAAAAATTGCAAAGCACAAGCCATTAGTTGGCTTTCTTAAGCAGGTCCCCATACTCTCCCATGAGAGCAATGTATTCATGCTAGTCAGGGCCCTCAATTTCATCAAGTAGCTTCAGGGTATCAATTTCCCCCTATTTTTTCAATTTCCTAGTTAGCTTGGTTTCACCAGAAGTCGCACCAAGCATTGCTCTTCTCATCAACCTGTTAGTTACTCTCATGAGAGTAACTAACACCTTCTCCATATCTTCAAATTAAACCTGCAAGAAATTTAGTCTACTTTTTAAAAACTCAATACCTAAATCCTTGACTTTGCTCTCCATACCATAGAGATCAACATCCTACTCTTTCCCGACCTCGAACTTTCTCTCAGAAGGCTCCACTTGCTCCTCCTCTTCCTCCTCTTTTTCCTCCTTCGAACTATCCTCCCCCATCTCATAGGAAGTGTCCTCAAAGTCGAAGTCCTCAAACTCTTCCTCTTCATGCGCTTCAAAATCTTCATACCCTAGTTTCTCCTCATTAGCTGACACTTTTTGTTTTCCTTTTTTCTCTTTCGAGGCCGCCTTCGCCAACTAAACTGACCTTCTTCCTCACATTGCTACCACTCCCTTTCCCTTGAATAATTTCTTTCTCCTCCTCCATTTAATTCCCTTCCTCAAAGATATGAATTACATCTCTATTGTTGCCAGTGTCTTGCACCATGATATTCTCCCGAGGAGGAGAGTTTTTAGGAGAACTACAAATCAAATGTGTTGGACATTCATGCATTGGTTCTTCTAAAATGACTTCATCACAAGTAGGAGAATGATCAATGGTTGAATGATTGTGCTCAATAAGGATCTCCTTAGGTGAAGAGGGACAATTAAGATTCTCATGACTCTCATTGGTTGTATTTTCTAACATCAAAGCATCTTCCTTACAACTAAAGGAGATACTAGGAGAAGAACAAATATGATTATCATGATCATGTATGAATTCATTCCTTTGTACCCTAATGTCTTCCAAAAGAGGTTTGTTATAGAACTTAAAGATTTGATCATCTAACACTGGAACATACCCTCATCATTTATAATCTCATTTTCCTTGAAATCATTCTCATAAGCCGAAGGAGAATGGAAATTAGGTAAGTTGATGTTTAGGAATGTGTCTTTGATTTCAGTCTCTTGTGCTAAAATATCTTCCCAAAGGGGATGAGGAGAAGGACAAACAAGATCCTAATGATTCTCAACAATTGTATCTTCTTTCACCAAGATACCTTTGTCATTAAAAGAAGAGGTAATGTGAGAAGAACAAATATGATTATCATGGTTATCTATGTTTGTATGCTCGTCTATCACATCATCCACATAAATAGGACAGATAGGAGGGGGTGTAAGTTTAAGGAAAATATTACCATTTTCACTCTCTTGCACTAAGAGACTCTCATAACTAGGGAATGCATTGAATGAATGACTATCATGTTTATTTACTAACTTATTCTTTGCGAACTTGGAGAAGATTGAAACTAACATTTAGAAAAATTAATTGATGCAAACTTGAAATGCAATGTAAGGATGTAAAAGAAATGCAATTTTCAGTTTTTCAAGAAAGATAATTTTCTGGTTACACGATGCAATGATTTGAAAATGAAATGTTGTAGATGCAAAATTGAATTTGAGCAATGCATGAAATGAGCTAATTTAAGCTAGATCTAATGAAATGCATGTTACAAAAACTCAACCAATTGATACAAATAGTTAATCGCAGCAAAAAAAAGCTTAAAAATAGGGTTTTCAGTGTTGTAAATGATAGTTTTAGGGGTGCAAAGGGACTAATTCGCCCAATGTGGTGAATGAGTCTCAGTGGGGAATTTTTTTAGAATTTTCAGATTTTTTTGATTGATTTTGATGTTTTATGTGCTGTATGATGCAGATTGAAGATACAAAGGTAGGTTTTCAATGATTTTCAATTATTTGAGTTGCAAAAATGTAAACTATATGCACTTTCACTAATGCAAAATTTGAAACCCTAGATGCAAATTAACCAATGCAAATTCTAATGCAAAGCTAATGTGAGCTAGATCTAGGATGATGATGGACTCCAAATTAGACAAGAGGGTATTCGAAAAGTAGGTTCACCAAAATGAAACAAATATTTTTGTCACCTCTTACACTCCTAGGGTTCTGTACCTAAAAGGAGAGAGACAAAGATCAACGCTTCATTCAAGAACAAACCCTTGAGATTTTAATGCAAAGGAGATTGAAATATGACTAAGGGAGAGTTCTATGGAAATAATAACAACAAATGATGGTTCACCACCAAGTGTAAACTTGGAAAATGCAAAGTGTTTGAAAACATAATGTAGTATGCAAACATATACTAAATGACCTAGAAATGATTATGAAACAAAACATAAAATTGTAAAATTGAATGTGTGCACCTGGAAATGTGTTGAAGATTGGAATGAGGATGGGAAATGTTGTTGATTCTAAAATTTTGACCTACTGGGACTCATTCGCCAATCTGGGCGACTTAGTCCCAGATCTGGAAAATTGTTCTAGAGCCCGTTTCAGCCAAATGGGTATCTAAATCTATAGAACTCTCTGAAAAACATGTACAGTGGGACTCATATTCCACTAATGGAATATGAGTCCACTTTGGATTTTCTAAAAAATATGAAAGTGGAAAAGCAAGCTCTCGTTCTGCTCTTTTTGTTCCTCTAGTTGTCTGAATCTGAAACTATGATTTATGGCATTGTAAGTGACTTTTTGTGTAGATTTTGACCTAGCCAAAAAGGATATGTCTTCAAAAAATTTGTAACCTATTCTTCAGTTACCTCCAAGCCTTCAAGGTACCTAAATTTGCAACCACACAAAGGAGAGAGGAATATTGAATGTTAAGGAATAGGGGTTTGCCTTCGTCAAACCCCTTTTAGTTAATTAAACCAAGTGAAGAAATAGGATGAAGCATGAACATGAAATGAAGGAATTAGAAACTTTTGATGATGATAGATCTTGAATTTTTGCAACAAAGGATGAAGAATCTGCCCTTAAATTCCTTAGAAAACTATCTTGATGACTTAGAAAGCTAAAACCATAGCTTCCTTGACTTGAGATGGATGATGAATGATGAATGAATTATGAATTAGGTTTTAAAATCTTGTTTATATATCCAATCCACCTAAAATGTTCATTAATTTGATCCCCAAGGCTGACATTGAGGAAAATTAAACTTAAAACCCATTTTTTCCCGCTCAAACCTCAAAAATAGCCCAAATGGGACTAATTTTCCAAGTTGGGTGACTTAGTCCCACCTGGACAAGACTCATTCACCCAAAGTGGCAAATGGGTCACACAAGGGATCTTTTGCCAGTTGGGATGTCAAGGAGTGAAGAAATCAGGTTCATATGTTGAGCTAGTCTGGTTTTTGATTAAATTAAGCCTTGGGGTGCACAATATGGGGTCATTGGGGCCTATTAATGATGATGTAAAGGGTAATTAGGGCTAGGGACACAAAATTCAATGTGAAAGTGTGATTAAATATGCTTTACAACACTAAAATGAGGTCCACATAGCCTAGAAAGGCACAACATCCAATGTGAATTTGTAAAATGCATTACAACACTAGATTATAATTAGGTTTAATTTACAAGCCTTCTAGATTTATGTGAGAATGAAACTAAATACATTTTACAATATTGAATTAAGGGAAAGATAGGTCCATTAGGCTTAAATGCTTAATAAAATTCTAGAAAGGTGTGAAATTCATTCACAACACTTTACAACACCTTTACAAGACATTGATAAATGCATTTTATTTAGTTTGCAAGGGTCCAATACCTAATCTGGATGTGTAAAACACCTCACAACACTAAATCAAGGTGACATTAGGTCCAATTTATCATTAATTATTCCCAAATCAAGCAAGAAATACTTTTTTCTATGATATATATATATATATATATATGTATATATATATTCCATGTTAATCAATTATGTATACATTTGATATCCAAATCAATAAGATCAAGTTAATATTCATATAAGCATATCGACCGTACATACATATATATTCCTCTATGTACATGTATACGTACATATACATATATCAATATATCTGTATGGACATTTATGTTTATCACACATGTATATATCGATGCATGTATATACATATATATATTTGATTGCACAATCAAGCACATAAACAATTACAATCTTATTGATAGGGAATATACGTGCGATGTATATATACATATACACATACATGTTGCATTGTTTGTTCAATAACACCATGCTCATAAGCAACCTATTCATAAGTGTGAATAGGTACATCTACCTATGTACTCTCATGTGCGTGTTCCTTAATGTGTATGGTTTATCGTTGACATGCATATGCGTATATATATATGTATGTATGTATGTATGTATGTATGTATGTATATATTCAACATATGTTCACCTCACCAATCAATCATAGTAACATAAGGAAGAACTCATAAGCTCCAACATATAAACATCATCCAAGAATGCACTCAATAGTAATCAAGACCTTACTAATGCAACACATCATACTAAAGGATGACTTACCAATTCCCAATGCGGTGACTTGACTCGACCATTCTACTATGAGTGTGTGTGTAAGCTCGGTTAGGTTATGTTACTGGTTACCCAACCAAGTTCTTCTCTTGAGTGATACTTCCCCTTGCACCTAGAGGATCAAACATGAACTTGCATTCAACTAACACATTCCCACAGAAGTCAATTGTTTACCAAAATATGTATTTACATAATGTTTTCCCATAGTTAGAATATCTAATTCAATAACCATCCATTTCACATATATGCATTTCATCACATAACATTAAATGAAATAACATTCAATCATAATTCATTGATAACAAAGTGTAAGCACATATATTCTCAATAAGAATTCAAAGTACATTAACATATGCAATAATTTACCCTAGCATACTAATAGTAAATAGGTAAATACACAATGGGGTGTAACAGCCCGGACCAGCTAAAATATAGTGGTCGTGCACCATTTTTTTCCTTAAGATGCAAATCTACTATTGCAACCCACTTGCCCAGGCATATAGATGAATTAGATATCTTATTGGTTAACAAAAATAACATCAAGAAATAGGACAATAGCTTCCATGTAAGTAGAGGACGTGTATACGAGGCCTTGCAATATAAACTCTTAAACCACCCATGATACAAAACTATACAATTAGATGCTCGGTTGCATTATCATTCCTACCAAGTGATTCCACTAATATTATAGACCTTCTATATGCAAAAAAACACTATTCCTAGTCCCACGGCTACAACCATGATGCATACATATGATGCAAATGATGATTTTGTAGAAGAAAACATGCTTGACCCACTACTTCATTTGTTGCTAGCCTTCCATAAACATGTAGAGAACTTGAAGAATTGTGCTCTTTATTGCAACTAGGCCAAGGGTAGCCACCCCTTTCTATTTATTGGCCACCCATTTCTTTGTCTCCCATCAATGAATACAACACAAAAGGATTATTTGTAATGGCATTCCCCATTTTTTTCCAAAAGGTGTTGGTGCCTTCAAACAACAAATCAAGAAAGTCAAATTACATGAATATGCTCTCCACTTGATTAGGTACTATGATAATAGGTTTGGCCAACACCCTCATTTTAGGTACTTCATACTAAATATCCTAATGTGCCATCGCAACCAACAAACAACATCTATTTTTGTTCATAAAAACATCAACCCTGGTCTACCAACAACTATTCTTGATCTTTGTCAAAGATTAAAGGACTTGCCAAATGACAAGCTTGTTGAACAACTAATGTGCTTTGGATCATCAATTTGTAGAACATGCCAATTTTGGAACCATTATATATAAGAGCTTTCCAATATGGTCATACAAATTGGTTTTCCAACACTATTCTTCACACTCAGTGCAGAGGTTACAAAATGGCCAGACCTACATAGTATAATTCCATCTAATGCACCTACAAATCCACAAGAAGCTTATAGATGGAGGATACAAAATATAGTTCAAAATCCACACCTTATAGCACACTACATGCACCATAGATTTACTGCATTTTGTCAAGAGGTCTTGGAAAAACTACTTGGTGGAATAGACTACTGGTACAGGTAAATTCTTCATAATTTTATCCATTTACATTGCATAGGGTGATCACACAATAGTGGTTTACACTTTTTGGCCAAACTTGACATTGAACTAATTTTTTTAATAAGTCTTCACTTTCGGGCACCTATAGCTGCTAAACCATGAGAATTTGAAAATGATGCAAACTAGTGATTTGTGACATTTTGTCTGTAGATTCTAAATAATTTTCTTACAAATTTTTGGAATCAAATTGCATTTCTTTTTCCATATCCTTCGAAAACTGGTTTTTAATAGTAAACACCATACTTTTAAAGAGTTAATTTTTTGAATTTAAATTTGTAACTACGATATCTAGTGCATGCAATTGGTTTCATAATTTTTTTGAATATTTTCTTTTTAATTAAGTTTTGAAGTTGAAAACTAGTTACAATTTAGACATAGGTTTACTTGCTAACACATAACTTTTTTGCATGTCGAATTTCATTTTTTGTTGGATCAAGGACACAAGATTGATTATGCCTTTAGACCTTTTAATCAACTACACTGAATTGGTAAATTATGTACGCCATACAAAGGGTACCTTACAAACATGCCTTAGGAGAAAAGTCCCAAACCTTCAATTTCACTATAAAGCCCCTTGGAGCATGAAATATCAATCAAGCCTTGCAATAGATGAGCATGACCAACCAACATTCACCCTATGTCATAATGATGATCACTTAAATAGGTACACATCCCTTCTATACTCTCTATCTAGAGGGCCAATGTAGACTTCCAACCTATTCTCTCTATCCATGCTATCCTCAAATACATTGCAAAATATACAAAAAAAGTTGAAAGAAAAGAAACAACATACCATGACATGCTTTCTTGAATTTCAACCAATACTGAGTCTAACAAGCTAGCCCCCACAGCTTTCAAAAAATGCTTGGTGAAACACTAGTGGATCATGATATTGGAGCCCAAGAAAGTTGCCACCTCCTGCTTAAACTCCCCCTCTCCCTATCACTTGCAGGATTTTTTTTTATTTAAATGTTAGCCAAAAAAAATTCCAACGTGTTTCAATCTCCTTCGAAACAACCACCGCATCCCCAAACTACATTGATGCTTACATGGCTTGTCCAACAAATCTAGAGTCCATGTCACTTATTGAAGTAAATAAAAAATGGACTTTCAAACCATCTCGAAAGCATAGCTAATGGAAAGAGCGTTCCATACATGTCATTGTGTGCACATCTCCCCGCACTTCATAACCATCCCCGCAAAAACTGACAAAAACTTTGAAGCATTTTTTTGGAGTGAAATACTACTATACAAGCCATTTTTCAACATTCACAATAATTTTGGTTCATCATCCACTCAAATTATAGAAAAATGGGAGAGTTTTGCATGCAATTATCATCCCTGGCATGTGTTATGTACACCAACAGAAGCTCTTGAAGATACTGATTCCACTGGACCTCTTATGATCAAGAAGATATAATGTAAGATAACAACCCATCTGAATGGAAAATATTGTTTCACCTATACCCAAGCCTTCCCCTTCACTTTGATGAATTAGACATGCTTGGTCTGTAATGACCCTACTCAAATCTGATTGAAAACTTCTGATTGAAGGCTCAAAGAATTTCGTCAAACACTTTGCATACAAGGGTCATATGACTGATATAACATTTCAGTTTTCAAGGTTTGCCCTTTGACTGAAAGTGGGTGATGCAAATGTTTAATAATGAATGCCAAATGATCTAACAATGAGCTGAGAATGAAATGCACTTTCCTTTACATGAGTTTCTAATGAATAAATGCATACCTATAGCCAAGCACATTTTTACAAACACTTGGCATGCAACCCAATACTTTAATCAAAATGAACATTATGCCAGACAATAGACATGCAACTTATCTCCCCATTTATTGACTGACAATTTGCATCCAATAGTGACAGATTAGCCAAGGCTCTTGGCTTTACAATGATATCTCATACAATGAAAAAATATGAAATAAATGTAAATGATCTCCTGTAGCAGCAACACTTAACTTATAATGCAACTATGAAATGATATAAAATGTGATACACCTTATTATAGTTCTGATATGAATCATTATGACACTTTCTCACAGCAAACTAAAAATATTAAACCCTACTGGCTGCAACTTGTATTCAGACTTATTGTTAATGCAAAGTATGTAGAAAAAACTAAGAGAACCTGAAATATGATGTTGGAATTGAAGTGGAAAACTGTAGAAGACATAATCAGAATTTTCTGAGATTTTATGAGCTTCCCAATGCCAAAATCGCCCCTGTTATTCCAGCGCCTAGGTCTGATTAAGTACCATGAATTTGTGTTGCAATATTGTTGCCTTATGATCACCAACTCATCCCTATATGTCCAACACTCAGCCTGTTGTGAATTTCTGAAAATGCAGCCCCTGCAATGCCTTCTATTCGATGGCATCAAATATGGAAATGACTATTCATGAGTTACTGTAGCGATTCACTATTCACGAGTTACTGTAGTGATTCACTATTCACGATTTACTGTAGCACTTAACAACAATTCAGATTTGCAAGCAATAATCTTAAAAACCCTTATTCAGAAGTACAATAATACATCAGCTATTGTACTCAAATATATTTCATAATGTAGCACAAATGGAAGACTAAAGTATCTTCCTCCCAGCTGCAATAATTCAAGTGATATTTCACATCCTCAAAATTGCTATCAATAGGAAGTTTTTGTTTCCTATGACAAAGAAGCAATCTGCAGAAACCCTAGGCTCCACAAGATGAAACAACAACAACAACATCAAATATGCCTGCTAGGAAATGAGCCCTCAATGCCTATTTATTCTTTTTCCTCAATAGGTCGGCCTCCTTCTAGAACTTTCCCAAGTCACCTTCTAGAAGGAATATTATTTTATTTTATTTTATTATTTTGAACTTTATAATAAAATAATTATTCATAACGTAAAGTGCAAACATAACATTACTTTATAACCTGAGGTTTCTAAAAATAGAAACATATCAAAAAAATCATTAGAACATCTCCATATGTAGACTAAATCACAAAATGAGCCAACCCATCAACTGGGTATCTACCAAATGACCCTCTTATCAAGCTCCATTAGCCTACGAGGATCAGGAATAGGCTAATTCCTCTAAACTCCATTGCTCACGAAAAGGGGGACATTACAGTCCACCCTCCCTGAAATTGCTTGTCCCCAAGCAATCTTAGCAACAAGTACAATTCTCCTCCACCTGGATCCCAAGTGAAGATCTGTGTAATGTCCCAAACATCACCAAACAACTCTTGTAGCACAAGCACATCCTGCTGAATCAACTCAACCCCAAAACTGTGATGATAAATCTGATGCACCCATACTGTTGGAAAACCACCACCCATTGCTTCCCGTTGTGCCACTCTGGTACCTCCCATCTCCAAAATGCAGCAAGTCACCAAGTCCTGAATCAAATGATAATCATCATGAGAGAACAAAGTAGAAGACTTGCAAAACTCAGAATCATCATCTGAGGTTGGAAACAAATCATATCCAAGCCGACTAGAACACTCCTTATTCCACCCACCTCTCTGTGTCATCAAAGTCATCATCAACTCTTGAACATGTGGGCTGAAATCAAACTGATGAGCACACCCCAAGATGCAATCGAGGTGAAACTCTCCTGACTGAGCTAATGGAATACCCGAATGATCAAATGTATTCCAACCAATATTGCCATCCTCGGAAGAAGGCTCACAACTCATAATAGGATGAGTTGGTTGTGCAACAACATCACCATGAATGCCATCTACAGTCTCGCCCTCATCATGGATGCTATCTATTGCCTAGCAAGGTGTTGAATCAATACCAAAACCCAACATGCAAGTCCAAGAAGGAATCATCTCCTTCTGATTCAACTGACCAATGTTAGCCTCCAGAGTACCGAAGAAGATAGTAGTACTCAGAACTCCACTAGCACCTGAATCTACCGCCGACACTGATGTGTCTACACCACCACCTAACACTGCATTTGAATCCTGAGTGTGAACACTAGGTCAACTCATACTACTATCATCTACAAGTGTCCTGGCTACCTGAAAGGAATGCTCTGAATCCTGAAGTGCTAACTGAGTGCTCACTAAAGAATCCCTAGTGACCATAAGCTCCTGAGAAAGCATATCAACTTCCTCCTCTTTCCTCATCAAGGCATCTGAATAGATCCCAACAAGGTTAAGAAGGTGGTCATGGTCTGAAAGAAGGTGTAAATAACTTGATTTCATCCTTCCCATGCCTTCTTTGATCTCCTACAAGCTATCATGAGAAGACTCTGCCCCAACTCCCTTTTGTCTTCTCTCAAGCTGAACTTCCCAAAGGTGATTTTCAATCATCTTATGCATCCTGTCATGATGAGATAGAGCTGCCACGATCCCATCCTCATTCACCTTTAGCTGGTTCCTCAAACTGTGTAGACCATGCGGAGTATCTCTAGCTTCAACCTCACATGAAGAAGCCTCTAATTGTGCCTGATATTCTTTTTCTGCAAAGTCCTGAATGCTCTCATGTCAATTTGCAAGTGGGTCAGCACCAATTTCATCTGTCAAATCAGCAGTGTCTTGAATAGGTGTCTGAAAATGAGAGGACTCGTGTTGCTTCATGTCCTCATCATCATCTTGCTCAATTGAAACATCGGATGATTGCATGCTATCCTCTTGAAAAGAAGATGAAACCATAGGTGAAGTATCATTATCCTTACATTGTTCAACCAAACTTCTTAACAACTCATGTGCCATGGGTGACACATCTTGCTCACCTTTCCAAACAGCCCATAGGTCATTTGTCACGAGCTTAGAAATAGCATCATCCTCATACAAAACTGAAGACATGATGGATTGCATTAAAGTGAGCACGCAACTAGGATGAACCTCATCGATAACATTTCAAAATATATGAAACATCTTGCAAATGTCATCAACACAACCCATGGATAACATAATGTTTTCAAATCTGAACTTTGCAAATACTTCAAGTAGTTTTACCCTCTTAGAAAAATAAGGGTTTTTGATGTCATCCAAACCTTTGAAACTTGCCACCATGATTTGAAGTACCTCTTTCATAATATGGCTATCATAAGGATGAAGAGGAGTTGTTATCCTCATAATTTCACTAATGCAAGAGATGGTTGCAAGTCTTACCACCTCATCATGATGTCTCATAAGTTATGTCTTAACCAAGCAATGCACTGCTGGAAACAAAGCTAGTTCCATAATATCAGAATGTGACTGTTCAACTATGCATAGACAAGTCTCTAACTCCTCCAAAGTGCTTAGAAGAACCTCCTTTTGCTGAGATGGATGTTCTAATTTCTTCCCTACACTATAAATTATTTCTTCCAAAACTCTTTCACTTGTTGAAGCCATGCTTATAACTGAAACTTCTGATTTGCAGCTGAAAACTCACCCAACAGGATGGCAGGACAATGGCTCTGATACCACTATAATGACCCTGCTCAAATCTGATTGAAAACTTCTGATTGAAGGCTCAAAGAATTTCGTCAACACTTTGCATACAAGGGTCATATGACTGATATAACATTTCAGTTTGCAAGGTCTGCCCTTTGACTGAAAGTGGGTGATGCAAATGTTTAATAATGAATGCCAAATTATCTAACAATGAGCTGAGAATGAAATGCACTTTCCTTTACATGAGTTTCTAATGAATAAATGCATACCTATAGCCAAGCACATTTTTACAAACACTTGGCATGCAACCCAATACTTTAATCAAAATGAACATTATGCCAGACAATAGACATGCAACTTATCTCCCCATTTATTGACTAACAATTTGCATCCAATAGTGATAGATTAGCCAAGGCTCTTGGCTTTACAATGATATCTCATACAATGCCAAAATCTGAAATGAATGTAAATGATCTCCTGTAGTAGCAACACTTAACTTATAATGCAACTATGAAATGATATAAAATGTGATACACCTTATTATAGTTCTGATATGAATCATTATGACACTTTCTCACAGCAAACTAAAAATATCAAACCCTACTGGCTGCAACTTGTATTCAGACTTATTGTTAATGCAAAGTATGCAGAAAAAACTAAGAGAACCTGAAATATGATGTTGGAATTGAAGTGGCAAACTGTAGAAGACATAATCAGAATTTTCTGAGATTTTATGAGCTTCCCAATGCCAAAATCGCCCCTGTTATTCCAGCGCCTAGGTCTGATTAAGTACCATGAATTTGTGTTGCAATATTGTTCCTTATGATCACCAACTCATCCCTATATGTCCAACGCTCAGCCTGTTGTGAATTTCTGGAAAATGCAGCCCCTGTAATTCCTTCTATTCGATGGCATCAAATCTGGAAATGACTATTCATGAGTTACTGTAGCGATTCACTATTCACGAGTTACTGTAGTGATTCACTATTCATGATTTACTGTAGCACTTAACAACAATTCAGATCTGCAAGCAATAATCTTAAAAACCCTTATTCAGAAGTACAATAATACATCAGCTATTGTACTCAAATATATTTCATAATGTAGCACAAATGGAAGACTAAAGTATCTTCCTCCCAGCTGCAATAATTCAAGTGATATTTCACATCCTCAAAATTGCTATCAATAGGAAGTTTTCGTTTCCTATGACAAAGAAGCAATCTGCAGAAACCCTAGGCTCCACAAGATGAAAAAACAACAACAACATCAAATATGCCTGCTAGGAAATGAGCCCTCAATGCCTATTTATTCTTTTTCCTCAATAGGTCAGCCTCCTTCTAGAACTTTCCCAAGTCACCTTCTAGAAGGAATATTATTTTATTTTATTTTATTATTTTATTATTTTGCACTTTATAATAAAATAATTATTCATAACATAAAGTGAAAACATAACATTACTTTATAACCTGAGGTTTCTAAAAATAGAAACATATCAAAAAAATCATTAGAACACCTCCATATGTAGACTGAATCACAAAACGAGCCAACCCATCAACTGGGTATCTACCAAATGACCCTCTTATCAAGCTCCATTAGCCTACGAGGATCAGGAATAGGCTAATTCCTCTAAACTCCATTGCTCACGAAAAAGGGGACATTACATGGTCATCGTGACATTGACTTGCACCATTATTGGGGATCTTCCCAATTCAATCCACACCACCAAGTCTCTACAACTACATTCATAGAATCCAACCGTCCAACATTTCAAGTCCTCCATCTTACCACTTGTCCTACCCAACATGAGCTCTATGTCTAGCAACAAAAATCATTTGATATAGTTATGTTACACCTAAATGTTGATTCTTTCCAACCTCCTCTAAAATTAATTGTTCAAGGAACTGCTAGAATAGGTAAATTGCACCTAATAAAATCCATCAAAACTGCACTCATGAGCGCAGCCCAAAATAGCCAATCACCATTACTACTTCTTGAACCTACAGGTGTAGCAGCATTCAAAATAGAAGCATCAACAATCCACTATGCCCTTCAAATACCTATCAAAGATATGGACCCCCTGCAAGGACAAACACTACCAAGCTTCCAAGAAAAAATGTGCTTTATTCAATACATACTGATAGATGAAATGAGCTTCATTGGACCCAAGTTGTTTCAACGCATTGACATGAGGTTATGTGAAGCATTCCCTGACAATAACCAAATACCATTTAGAGGTCACTCGATCATGCTCTTTGGTGATCTTGAACAGTTTCCACCGATCAAGGACATCCCTATGTATGCCTCAACATCATATGGAGGCACTCTATGGTGCAGCTTCACAATAGTTATCACACTAAAAATTATTTCATCAAATCGATGAAGATATTGCGTAGATTTCATTCCATTCTCTCCTCTCCAATTTTTGAAATGTAGAACCTAAAATTGAAGATTGACAAGTTCTAATGTCATGCTCTAGCTCAACATTGACCTCTACAGATCAATCTGGTTTCTTATCCTCAATACATATCTTTGCAACAAATGAAATGGTCTCGCTACATAACCATCAAATGTTATTATTTTTTGCAACACCTATTGCATTATCAAATGCAGAGAAACTTAGGGGACTACCAAGTTCAAATCTAGATGAAAAACAACTTCAATCTAAGCTTCTTTTATGTTTTTAGCAAAAGGTAATGTTATTTTCAAATTTATGGGTGAAAACAAGCCTTGTGAATGGTGCACTTGGGCAAGTCAAAGAAATAGTCTACAAGGATATTGAGAATATTTCTTCACTTCCATTGTTTGTTGTTGTTCAATTCAACAATTACATTGGCCCTTCTTGGGACTACAATAATCCAAAAAATATCCCTGTTACCCCTTTGAGTCGTAGTCGACATCATCAAATACCACTCAAAATGCCATGGGCCTTAACAGTACACAAATCACAAGGCCTAACTCTTGAAAAGGAAACAATCAACATTAGCAATGTGGATTGGCAAGGACTAACATTCATAGCTATTTCTAAAGTGTGTGAACTTGTAAACCTATGCATCAAAGTAGCCTTCACATTTGAATGCTATGCACGTATGCAACAAAGACCATATGTAGCTCTTCAAAAGAAAGAGGAAGCAAGCTTATTGGAATTATCAAATTCAACCTCCTGAACAAACATTAATACCAAAAAAAACTACATGTTAGTTAATTATATTTTATCAACTACATTTTTCAGCTTCCAACCTCAAAAACCCTCATTGCATTCTTAGTTACAAACTCCCTAAATTGATTAGTTACAATTTTTGTACAGGTATGCAAATATTAGAAAGCCATTTGAACAACAACTTCTAGAAACATTACATGAAAAAGTAATGAAAGCATATTTTCCTTTTACCATTTGGCATTTTATGGTACAGTTTACATAAGAAGTAACAAAAATTGTTGTCTATATCAGCTATTATCTATCTTAGAAATTCTATTTCATATATATGAAATAGATATATTGATACGGTCTACCCATTCTTTTCTTAATCTACTAATGGATGTAACTAAATAACATTTGGTAACAAAAAAATATATTTCTAATTATTTTTATTCCTTTCTTGATGGCCTGCATTTATATAGGAAACTTCATTTACAAGTATTCACTATTGAATAATGTATCAAAAAAAATTTGGCATTCTACAAGTTGCATTTTTTAACAATATGTATGAAGTAACAAATATATGCCAAAAATAGACCATTTTTTCCTAATTGACCTTCCACAACTTAATGAGTTCCTCCACTCACCAAAGAATCTTACTTGTTTAATGCAGCTAATCACATCTCTTTCTATACCCTTTCCACATAGACTATTCTTGTTGGAAAACCTTACACCATTTAAGCACAAGTTTATCGAATCTCCTACCACCTAATTGTCCTTTATGGTGTTAATTTTGCTCCTCCTCTATGCTACTATGCATTAAATTCAAATTGGGCTACACCATAAAACCTCTAAGCTTCTCCATACTAGAATCTCACATCATCTACTATACATTAAATTCAAATTGGGTTGCACCATAAAACCTCTTTAAGCTTCTCCATTATGGTGTTAGTTTTCAAGAGTATTCCATAATGTTTATATGAATCTATCTTGGATGCCAAAGACTATACAAGTTCCCTTCTACCATGAGATTTTATAGAAAATATTGTTCTTCCAATGCTTGAAAAAAACATGAGCCATTAATACTATAAATGCTATCACTACTACTCTTACCCTCATAAGCACCATCTTCTATATTTTATGACTAATTTCTTTGAATCTATCAAACAGTGCTCCCATGATTATCATGTATTGTCTCAAATGACCACTTTTCTTGAATCTTCCCTCTGACTATCATATATCTTTAACTAGCAACCTCAACCACACTATGCTTGAATCATCCCTCTAACTATCATATCTCTTTGACCAACAACCTCAAGCACCTTAAAGAGATCTTGTGTATATTTGGCTTCATGGTCTAAAAAGAATATAAATGCTAAGCCTGAAGCACTAGCCCCACCCTTGATACCACATCTATTGCAACTAGGATAGGTAATCTCCCTGCTGCAAAATACCTAAACAGGTGCATGCTTGAATGATTATATAATTCAGATACTCCATAATTATAATAGCCTCTAGTGAAAGCTTTATGTAAATTCAGCTAATGTATCACTATGATGTAATTTTATGCAGTTAGTGAAAGCTTTATTATCTAATGCAGTATGTAATTATTCTGTGATATGGCTTTGGATATCAAATGTTGTTGTGAAGTTATTTTTTTAACTATGAGATTTATATCTATGAAATGTTATAATCTACTATTTTTCATTTTTTTTCTTTTTGAGAAAAATTAAAATCAAGTTCATAGGTTATGCTTGCTATGCAAATTTGTAAGGGGAGTTTCATGTATTTAGTTGCAAGATACTTTCCTTTTTCAATAAAATTTTAAGCAAGCGAGTTCAAAAATTCATCATTTTAAAATTAGAGTCTCAAATTGTCATATTTTTTATGAAATATGTGTCGTGCTTCTAAACATAACTTACTTAAAGTTAGTAGAAATATTTTTCTCTAGCAATAAGTAGTTTGTAAACCTCTTTTGAATAACTTGGTTACAAAATTCTACTGTATTATCCAGAAGAGCTTCGAAAATTAAAAACTATTTTTTTCCTTTAAAGTAGCTTATATAATACCAATACATCTTATTTGTTTTTGAGTTAGACGGATCTACCAACTATCCAATTAAGTCCCTTTTTTAAAAAATCATTTTTTATTATTTTTTCTTTGGTATAAGTCGGAGCTGGATAATCAAAAGTCATCCATATCCCCATTTCTTATTTTTACCTAATACAAATTAAACAAACATATAAACATAATACAATAGATAATATATACTATGTATAATATAAATTAAATTATATATAATATATAGTACACATTCTCTGCCTGTGAAAAAATGGAGACTTTGAAATAGGATATGAACATCCATCAAAGCATAAAATAATAGAAGAATTATTGTTAGTAGTTGCAATTTCCCTGGTGTTTGACAAGATGCCTCAAAGAGATGTGGTCTCGCGGACAGTAGTGGATTACAAGATAAGCACAAAATGGATTTGTTGAAAAGACTACAAATTTCCAAGCAAATGCAATTAGTGGGTTTAAATGCATTAAAAAAATATAATCAAAGTTTTTATAGAGCTCCCAAGCCTCTTCCACCAACCTTTCAAACTTCTAAACTTCAAGTAAACATCTTACACACCTGCTAATTATCACCATAAAGTTGCTTTTCACAATCAGTTTTTTGTAACTTACATTGTCAACATGAAACTCTTTAGCACTGCTATCTACCTAGCTTTGCTATTTGTCTTAGAGCCCACACAATTTTTATATGTTGGTTGGTAGGGTTCTACACAATTTTTTTTACTTAGAAGACTAGTCCTTCTCAGGAGGTTTGCTCTCCTTACTCAAGAACTTCCTTTAGGAGATTAGTGTACAAGAGAGTTGGAATTTATTATTTTGATACAATATAATTACATTTATTAGTATATAAAAAAATTGATATGATATAAATCGTATCATTATAAATAAATATATTATCAAATAATAAATTTACATAAATATCAAATATATACTTTTATAATATAATAATCTTCAAAATATATTTACTAATTTTTTAAATGACCTATCAATTGATCTCATGTACTACACGAATGTATACACAAAATAAACCAATATTTTTTCTTAATTGACCTTCCACACCTCTTCAATGTACCCATTGCACACCAAAGTGTGATTGCTAGTTTATATATTATAATAAGATATAATAAGATTAAGATATAATAATCTATTATAATTTATATCTTATCTTTATTTGATTTTTAAAAAATAATTTTTAAGAAATTTTTATTTTTTAATGTTTCTTAATATTTCGGTTTTTGTGTTTTTCTTTCACCAATATGTTGGAGTGTTATAGGCATACTACACCTCTCCACATAACTAACTTATCTATCTTAATATATTAATCTATATATTATACACGGAGAGATATCTTTATTTTGAAAACTTTTAACTTGTTTATTTTTCAAACATAAAACTTCCATTATTTTTAAAAAAATTAAAATTTGCGTTGGGGACATGAAGAACTCTCAATACATATCAAAAAATTGTTCTGGCCATTGCAGCCGGGAAAACGCCAGACCAATAATTACAAAATTGAATGCCGAACAGCAGCGCAAAGATTCTGAAGCGACAAAATGTGTACACATATTCACCGTCCCCCGGCTTCACACACAACCATTACACTGTCACGATAAACAGAACATAAACATATAACCGCAAGATGCCATATTTAAGCCTACGGGCGACAAAAAAGAACAGACAGACGACGACCATTACTAAGCTTGGAGACCAACCCTTAAGACGGGTACAGCATGAAGTGGGTCCACCATCTCGCAGGACAGCTTAAGGACCTCAGACAAATCGACCGGATAGTGCTCATGGGCAACCCAGTGGAAATGGTGCAGGAGCTTGGCCACCCAAAGATGAACAGTAGAGAGGCCCAGAGCTTTACCGGGGCAGACCCGACGACCGGCACCAAAAGGTGCAAGCCTCAAGTCATTTCCTCTAACGTCCACGTTTTCACCGCCCTCAGACGCAAGAAATCTCTCGGGTCGAAACTGGTCCGGGGAATCCCAAATGGCCGGGTCATGTGTAATCGACCACATGTTCACCATGGCGGTGGTACCCGCGGGTACACAGAACTTTCCATCAGCTACATTGGTGTCCCGAGTGGAGAGACGGGCCCAGGAGAGTAGGGGACCAGGGGGGTGCATTCTCAGAGTCTCCTTCACCACCGCCTGCAGATAAGGAAGTTTACAGATGTCCGAGTCGCTCACGCTTCTGCTATTGCCCACCACGCCCTCCAGTTCTTCCTGAACCTTCCTCTGAGCTCCAGGGTTCCTCAGCATCTCAGCCATGGTCCACTCCGTCAGCAGAGCCGTCGTGTCAGTCCCACGAAATATCATTTCCTGCATGCGCTCAAAATCAAGACACACCCATCAACGACGTTTTCAAGACAAAAGTCAATAAGAAAGAAAACAACAAGACGTTCTATACCCAGAGAACAGAGATCATGTCTTCGTCGTCCAGCTTATCTTCTCCATTAAGCGACAACAGAACATCGACAAAATCAGAGTCAGCGTTGTCGTTGTTCTTATCTTGACTCCTTGCCTTGAGTCGGTGCTCCTCGATGATATTTCGCACGAAGCCTCTCACGCGTGGCACCAGGCTGGCGCAACGCGAGTGGATTCTAAGAGGATCCAGGAAGCGCAGCCAGGGCAAATGGTCCGCCCAGTTAAATGCCCCAAGAAGCTCGAATCCTTCCTCGACCATCTCTCTCAGATTACTCACCTCCTCGCTGTCTACACAGATTTCTAACCTTCTACCGAACACGCTCCCCATGATATTGTTCAGCGCCGCTGCTTGCAAATGGCGGCGCAGCCGCACAACGCCGCTGGAAAGACACTCGTCGTGGATGTTCTTGAGCATAGTAAGTGAGTCCGCTTGTCGGCCATGCTCATGACCAGCGATCCTGCGAGGGGCAAAGAGATGGGTCGCAGAAATCCGGCGGAGCATTCTCCAGTATTCACCATTGGGTGCAAAGCCAATAGCTCGGCCGAACATGAGCTGCTGAGCCGACTGCTTGAGCGGCCTGTCTGAGAAATTAACGGAGCTGAGCATCTCTCTGGCGACCTCAGGATCAGAGGTTATGACGGCGGGAGTCGAACCTAAGCTGAAGGCCATCAGCTTCTTTGCATCATGAATACGAGCCAGTTGAGCCAACCTGCGATGAGCAAGCCCACGGCTCATATCTATGAGGCTTCCGATTATGGGAAGGCCTCTGGGCCCAGGAATGGCGGCGCCGCCATTCTTCCTCGTGGCCCATGCACAACCTCCTGGGCTCAACCATGCAACCATAACGGCACAGCCCGCCACAAGCAGAATTGCGACGTAGAGCGGCCATGCAGAAAATACATCGTCCATGTTGTTTAGCATGTACCCACGTCCATCCTTGGCGAAGAGCGGCAGGGCATAGAGCCACCACCCTCCTCCGCCTCCAGAACTCCCACGACTCTCCATTGCAAGAGAATGAAAAGCGCTGCAACTGGAGAATACAGCAAAGTATAAGAAGAGCTTCAATGTTCAGACCAACCAGTACATGTGGATGGAATTATTGCTAAGACTGAAAGCGTTTTGTAGAGTTTCTTTCCACTGGAGGAGGCCCCCGATAGTCAAGGAGAGAGAAAAGTGGGGCGGGCCTCGATTGGAATGATGAAGCACAGCCGTCCAATCTTTTTAAAAAAAAAAAATTCTGAAGCCCAGTTTAAGGAACAGAATTCTAACCGCGAGCTCACATGGAAATCATTTCCGAATCCCTTTAGCGGATTCTACTTGGCCAAAATTAAAGAAAAAGCCAGCTAGTGAAGGCTTCTATTTTGGTGACAACACAACATTGAAACTTGACTAACAAGCTTCTCGAGGTCTCGTGTTAAATTTCGCTCTCTTTTCAATACGTACAGCGATTTAATCTTCCATTTTTGGCGATGCAACGTCTCGAGAAGTTTTGGACCGCCAATCTTTGTTTGCTTATTATTAAATATTCCTTTTCGGACTGATTTGATTCCTGTCTTATTCCCAAAGAATTCTAGTTACAAAAGTTAATGAGTGATTTTAATGTACTGTCTAGTTGTTGAAGAGTAGGAAAACACACCCTTCCAAAAAAATATTTGAAGGCTTAAATAATTGATCTAATTTCAATATTTCTACATTAGAGTTTAAAAAATTATTAATTTCGATAATAGCATATTAAAATGAAAAAAATTAAAATTTGTAATTTCAATATAATTTGTTTCTTTTTCTTTTAAGTTTATTTTTGCTTTCCAATTTTACATTCTCCTCTTTTTGATGATGGATCATTGAATGTGATCTGAAACGTCAAGCAAAAAGAGATATACAGTTTAAAACACAAACGTGCACTACTTGAAAAAAATAAAATTAAAATAAATGTGTTTTAAAGTTGGAGAGATTCATTTGGTTGTATCAAAAGATGGATACTTAAAAATTGACACTAAACTTAGCAACAAAAGATTGTGATGAATATGCTTCATGAAATTTAAGATTGTGTGAAGAAGTTGATTTTCATTTGAGTACAACCTTGATTCTTATGTGTGGTCCTAAAGTTTGAGCATTCAAATTCTCAATATCTATATAAGGTGTTTGTCTTGTTGTGTACTTGTAATTTCAAAAATGTAATGGTACTAAGAAGCACTCTTGAGATTTTCTTATGGTAGTGGATAATTGATATGTAAACTACCAAGGTGCTCCTTAGGCTAGTCAATTACTCACCAACATGCACAATTTGTTAGAGTTACTATTTGAGAGAAAACAAATAATTGAAATACTTGCAACAATATTAAAACAATGCAAAAAATAGATAATAGAGAGATTGACACCATGAAAGGAGAACCAACATACCTTAGTGAAACTTTTTTATGGGTAAAAACTCTAGAAATTTTGAGCAAACACTACTTAAGTAGTCCAAATGGCTATTATAAGTAATTTTCAATCCATAGACTTTCTTAAGAGCTTGCAAACGCTCTCCTAAGACCAATTAAAACTCTCCAAAATTATTTACTAGCCCTCTTACCACATAAAAATCATAAATATCAAAACAAAACTCTCACTACAACTCCCAAAACTTGAGTTATAAAACTCAATTCACTCTAAACATACATTTAACTAAAACAAAAACAACATATTTATTCATACCAAGTCTTCTAGAAGCTAAAGTAGTTGCTAGGGAAGAGAAGGAAAATAATTTTTTGAAAACTAGAATATCGAAGGACGCACTTTTTTGCCTACAACAAAATCATTGTTTTTGCTAGACCCGGATCACTATGACAATTTTGAGATCCCCACAATGAATTCACATCCGTTGCTTATGCCTTCTAGTGAATTCGCCACAAAGCCAAAAAAAACACCTTTAATTACTTTCCTATTAACTAAAGACTACACATTGTTATCACATTCCACCATGCACATGCTCTAGCATCAAAGAAACTATTTACTATTCATAATCATGAAAAGGAGTACAAAATGACCCATTTTCAAATCAAGTATCCTTGAGAATTCCTTATTGCATTCAATCCCTATTAATCAATTTAACAATTTTGTGATAAGTTTGTAAACGTTCCAATTAGTGTATACAATAAATGCATAGGTAGTTGGATAAGTGTGTTACAATGATGTAATGAATGGTTGAAAAAAAATGAATTGAATTCCTTACTAATAGACCAAGTGTATGAAAGTTAGGGTTTGATATGGGTGTAAGAACTAAATGTAATTACTGCAACTAATGCAAAGACAAAGTGAGGATAGAGTCTTTAAATGATTTTAAGTATTTTAATACATGAAAATTGATGATGATCAATGCTCTAAATGACCTTGAGGTGATGTCCTTTTCTACAAGCCCTAGGTGCAAAAATTGAACTTTTAGGTGCACAAGTTGTTGATAGGTACTAGTAACATTAAGATGAGTCAACCTAAGGCCACAATAAACTTGGATTTGAAAATAAGAGGTTCAAAGCCACCTTAGCACCCTTGACTAAGGATCAAGGTTACTTGGGTGGTATTGAAATGAGTGATAAATAAATTTAAAATATTAGAACTAACATGAGGATTAAGGTTCCCTAGCATTAACAAAATAAAGTATTAATATGAGACTTGGGAGTGATCTAAGCTAAGGTAAAATGATATTTAGAGTAGTAAAAATAGTCTAGGGTTAGTGAGTGTTCCAAATCAAACAAAATAATGTTCTACAACCATATACTTAGGACCTCCACATAGAACATGACATAAAATGAGAGGGAAAAGTGTAAGAGTAATGAAATTTTCACCTATATGTTTCTCCTACACTTTGGTATGCATGTGAATCTATATGAGAAATCATATTGAAATATAAAAAGAAAAGATATAAGCACAACTAGAAGCATAATAGCTAGAGCAATACCTAGAGTCAACTGTACGTTGTGCATAGATAATTGTGTAATTAGTAATTTTTTAATTTTTGTGTACCCAAAAGGTGCAAAGAAATTAAGCAACATAAAAAATGGGATAAAATTGAGCATTATAACATGATAATATGGTTATGAAAAATCAAGCATAGCCATGATAATCTGAGTATATAAATACTAACTATAATAAATGTGTAAAAGGAAATCAAAGAAAAATCAAATATTCATGCAAAGATATTTGTGTGTGATCCTGGGGAGACAGACGGAATGAGGAAAAGAGAAAGGTTTAACTTTCAATGTTTTAAGTTTCTCATATATTTTCTAATGCTCCAAATTTTTATTATTTTAATATTTATTATGAATCCCTTTTAGTAGTTGTATTCTCCTAGTTGATACCTTGGGATTTTATCACCCTTCTTCCTCCTCCACACACATTAGGGTATTGATCCTTTTAGACCTAGGATTTTAAGAAAAAATATTTTAACTCTGTGTTCTTAATTTCTAGATACATTTTAGCTTAAGCACACACTTAAAATTTATTTTCCTTCATCCTATTGACTACATGTAGTGGTCAGAATACCAAAACTAAGTCCTTGACATCTTGGCAAGCTCATTTGAAGTCACAACCATTTCTCTATACCAAAATAGGTACTACGTGATATCAAACACAAAGTTTTATAAGTTCTTTTAAGCTATATTTTTTGTTTATTTATTACACCCCAAGCAATATTACTTATTTATTATTATCTTGTTTGGTTAAATTGATTAAATAAATAAATGATTTTTATGGATCTCTACATGAATGTGTTTTATTAATCTTTATCTGAATATGTTTAATGAATCTTGAATGGAAATATGATGAATGAATGATTGATGCACTTTGATATTTTATAATGTTTCAAACTATGAAATGTATGATGCATATGATTATGTTGTGTTCAGATAACTATGGTTATGATGTGCCAAGTTGAGTGCAGGAATAGGTTCGATCCTCCAAAAGAGAGGAGAAGTATCACTTAGGAGAAGAACTTGGTCTGGTAACCCTTAAGGAGCCTAACTGAGAAATCACACACTCATCTCGATGTCCTAATTGGTCATAGAGAGTCAAGTCAGTTTTGGGAAGAGGTAAGTAATCTTTGTTGTGAATGTTGTGATTGAGAATTGTGATTAAGTCTTAATGTCTTGTGTTTGTCTTTCCTTGTATGCTTATTGTGGTATCGATGAGATATATGCATAAGAACATGTATATATACGTATATGTGTACATGTAGATGTGGTAGACTCATACATGTGAGTGGATACATACATGAGTATACATAGGTAGACGTACCTATGCATGCTCATGAATGGATCACCCATATGCATGGGAATACCAAGTGGACTACTTTGACATATATATGTATGTATATATATGCATCCCATGTATATATGTCGATTGATGGGATTGTATGTATGAGTATTTTATAAAGATATTGAAATAAAATTACATATATATGTATATGCACTATATATATATTAATATGTATATGTGTAATGTTCTTGATAAGGTAAGCAAGATTTTGAAAGGACCAAGAACCTTTTACAGAGCTAAGAGAAGAACACTTCCAAATAGAAAAGTATCAAACTTGTCCAACGAAACAGAACTGTAGAGACACCACAGTAGCACAACAGAGACACTAACAACACCTGGTCAGCAGAAACCAGAAGAGATAGAACACACAGAACCAACAGTAGTCCTAGGTGAAAGACAATCTAACAACCCAAACCAAGCTCCACAATCAGTACAGCAACTAAGCACATAGGACAAAAACCAATCCTATTGAACCAGGAACAACCCATAAAACTGTAGGCCCACGAGACTTCCTAAAACAACTAGGCCACCAAACACCTACAATAGTTGGACTGCAACAAACCTTCAACACGTTTTAGGAAAGAAGTGCCTAACAACTTCTTACCAAAGGAGGGCTAAAAGAACAAGTTGTTGTAGAGAAACTAGAACCCGACCACAGATCACACCTCATTAGGATCTAGGAACGAGAAAAGAAACAAGGTAGCAAGAGCACCCAAAACAAACCATCCTTCTAGAACACTCTACCTCAATAAAGGAGTAAGATAGCACAGCCGAAAGGAAAGCATCCAAAATCCCACAGTAGCACTACCAAGCCCCTCTAGCAAAACCCATCTCCACCTCAATAAGAGATAGCACCACCTCTAAAGGAGAAGCCAGAGAGGGGGCCATGCGAAGGAGATCATTACTTTTAACCAGAACCATAGCCTCCACCTCAATATAAGTCACAACATGAGGAAATAGGAAGAAAGTAAGAACAAAACTAGCATCATCAATACTCTTATACCTCAACCCTGCCTAGGTTTTGAGAGAGAACAAGACTTCCAAAGGAGCAAGAAACTAGCAGCTCCAATCCACCAGCACAGACCAATCTACACCACACGAGCAACAAACCCCCATCTCTCTGGAACAAATATGACCACACAAACCTTCATTCCCAACAATATGATGACCACGAGCGACCAAAGAGTAAGTTGATGAAGCCTAGAACACTCAACCACAAACACAGGAAAAGATCCTACCAGCAACTAGACCCCAAAAGGGTCTGAAACAAGTCCATCACTGCAGCCACAAACACTGCAACTAAACACCACCCCAATCCCACCAACCACCAAGAGAGCAACAAGAGACAAGAAAATGGGAGAGAAAAATAAACCAACCAACACCCCAATGGCAAAGCATAGGAGGCAATAGGCATCATCAGACCCCACATGACCAAAGAAGGTAAAGAAAAGGACAAAAGGAAACACGTTGGGCAAGGGAGAGACCACCAAATGAAACAATTGTTCCAGATCCAGAGTCCCTAACCTTAACCCAGCCACATGCCCCAGAGAAGTCCTAGACAAGCCACTGCAATGACAGGACAGAGAAGAAACAACACCCAAAACCTCAATAGCACCCAACAGGGGAAAAAACTAGAGCCAATCTACCAACACAGAAAGAGGGCACTCCCAAAATCTAAGTGGACAGAAGAAAAACCAACGATCAACAGGAAACCTAGCAAAGTATATAATTTACCATGGGGTGCATGAAGCTTAAAGTGGGACTTTAAGTGGTAGTTAATCCAGTGCATAAAGTAAAACATGACCAATTCAAACATTAAAGCATGGCACGTATGAATTTTGTAGTTGTGTTAAGAGCTTAAGTAGGGAAGTGAATGTTGTTTGAAACAAAGAATAAGTCAGCAGGTCATGCCTGTGAAGGTGGCGTCAAAACATAGAGGTGGCACCATATTTGGTAGATGTTGTAATGTAAAAGAAGTCTATGGATTCGAATAAGCTTGTAAATAAGTCTTTAGACTCGGTCAAGTGTAAACTTGGCAACATATTACAATGGAATTTGAATTAGGAAACATGTTTTGAGTTTGTTGTCCCAAATACTCAACTTTAGAATTGTCATGTGTTGCAAACCTCTGAGTGAGTAGTTGCATGAGGAAGAAAGGTGGAAATACTTACTTGTTTGTAACCTTCGATTGCTCACAAAAGTATAAATAGAGGTTCCCATTCTACCAAATTCTACACACTTATCTTTTTTATTATCTTGATGTAGTTTTACTGTGAGTTGAGAGTTACTTTGGTATTTTATATTTGCACATTATTATGAGATTTAGAGGAAATTTAGAGGAGGATATTCAAGTGAATCTTGGAGGAGGTGTCAATCAATTTTGAGGATTCATACTAGGAAGGAGTTTAATCAATTGGAGCTTATATAGTCATTGCTAGTTTATATACCTTTTTCTTTATGTTGGAAAGGATACATTAGTTTATTTACTATGTTGGGAAAAGAGTGTTTTGAATATGTTGTGGAGTTTGTTTCAGATTGTTTGTTTCATGGTTATGCAATATATTGTAGAACCTATCTTGTTGATTATGTCTTTATGTACCCTATATATGGGATTTTATTTGAGTGCAATGTATTTATACTATGAGAAAACATAGAAAAATAGGTTGCTAGGTTTCCCAAAATGGAAAAGTGGATCCAAACTGAAAAAATGGGGTCCTCCTTCTCTTATTTCATTAGGAAATGAGATCCACACAATGAAATGATTATAAACCCTTAGGTGAATCAACTTAAAGTGTGAATATTTAAATTCCCTTATGACTGAAGGAGGACGGTCAAGGTCAAACAACAATTTGGGGAGAAAAACTAAAAATAGAAAATCAACTCCAAAATACAATTTCTATCACTTGGATCTTGAAGATTAAGCATAAAACTAAGAGAAACAACAAACTTTCTGGAAAATATGGGAAAGATAAATGTTGTGCACCCATCATAAAATGGTGTTTTTGCAAGCTTTCTTGGGACTCATTTTCCCATGGGAAAATGGGTCTAGGTTCACCTTTCCAAAATTGATTTTTGGGTCCTCTGCTCCTATGTTTTCACTTCTAGATCCTTCAAGTTTCACATTCAAACAATCATAAATGAATCCAAGATATGAATTTTTGTGAGATGACAACAAAGGTGACAACAAACGCAAATTTACAATTTTTCACGTTTGAGATCTTCAACCTATAAATCTGAAACACACAAAGAGAGGGGGGAAATGTTTGTTTTTGGGTAAATGGGGGTTTTCCTTGGTCAAAACCCATTTCGGTAATTAAACCTTGAAATGAAATGAAATAGCATGAAAGGAATGATGAATGAATAACTCAACGAACGTTACAACTCACCAAACCCTTGAATAAACCTTGAAAAGACTAAAATCCAGATGTAGATCTTGCATGAAATGGCTTCAATGGATGTGGATCTTGATACTTGAATCTTGCTTTGAAACTTCGACTTGAATGCTTGGGTTGAATCTTGAAATCTACATCACAATGTTAGCTCCAAAAACATGCATGATTGAACATAGCCTTAACATGATGCTTGAGATATTAAATGTTGCAACAAATGATGAAGAAATCTACTCTTGAATGTTCTTGACAATAATCTTGGCTCTTGTTAAGTTCACCTTTTTCTAGATTACTTAAATTGATGAAATAACCTTGTATTTACAGACACTTATCCTTAATTTCTTGAAATTCAAACATTACAAGCTGACATTTGAAATTCAAATTTAGGATGAAAAAATACTGCCAAAACATGTTTTAAAAATGGGTTCCAAGTCCTAGGGAGGACCCATTCACCCATGGTAAAATGGGTCCCAGACCCTAATTCCTGGAACACACATTGCTCAATGAAAAGTGTTATGTTTAGGCATTAATGAATGTTGGGTTTCCCCTTCAGAAAATGTAATTTAATGGGATTGTAAATGAATTAAAGGGCCAATTAAAGCATAATTAAGCTCAATTAATTAAGGGATCCCTAAATAAGTGTGAAAGTGTAAATAAATAAATTTTACAACACTAAATTAAGGCATTAATAAGTCCATTTTAACAAGGAGGGCCCAAAAAAGTGAGAAAATGTAAAGGGATACATTATTCTACACTACATTTAGCCCCCACTTTAGTGAGAGGATGACCTTACATCAAACTCACACTAAACTAGACAAATATGCATCAAGAGGGGTCCAAGTGCACCAATGTTAGTTGGATAAGATGGCAAAGATCAAGGAGGTAGACAAGCCCCCAAGATCAAGATCCTATGGAAAACCAACATAAGCACAAAGGATTACACAAAAGATGTATGATATGCGGCAGCAAGATAAGATACACAAACATACAATGTTAAAGTTAAAGTAGAGAGAAAAGAAAGATGGACTAAAAAATTTGTATTATGCCACATCCATCCAACACAAAGGCTCCATAAGAAAGAAAATTGTGTTATTAGGTGGCCTTTGGAAAAATTCCAAGGCTCCATAGGCAAGCAAATTGTGTTATGCTCTGGTGGCCTTTGGAAAAATATGCTCATAGGGGCTTAAAAAAATATGGCTAAGTGAGAAATTTATGCTCCTATCTACGCTCTCACCATACAATGAGAAAGTCGCACTGGGTCTACAAGCTCCCATTGTATTAAACCACAACATGATCAATATGCTATCCTAAACAAGAAATGTAAAAATGCCAAAATGAAATACTGCCAATGTCAATAAAATAATGTTAATTGAAAGGTCACTCTTCCTAGGAGATATATGCCATCATCACTAAGAAGGGAACATCCAAACAATGAACGGGGGACAATATACCCCCCACTTAAAATGTCAACATACTTTCTATGTTGGTATTTTACGTAGAAAAAGAGGAAGAGGTGATCCTTGAAAAGAAAGCGCACCTCAAAAAACTAGTTATCCTTGCCCCCCAATCATAGAGACAAAGAAAACCACCAAGAACTATCATGTTGCTGCAAAGATAGATATGGTTGTACATAAAATTTTCCCACTATGAATGGCAATGAGCAAGACACATAAAGCTACTAAAGCCACAGAGTGATGAGCAACGTGATAGGAGGAAAATCAATATAAATTAGAAGTAGGCACATCAACACAAGGAAGAGCACCACCATGTTTAAGATGTTGAATTTTATCACTCAAAGCCTTACATTCATTAGTAGAATGACCATGAAGAGATTTATCAGTTTATTCCAACTATGGTCTTGAGAATGTTCAACCATGTTAAAGCCCCCACCTAAAATCTAATCTACATTGGGTAAATGATTGGCCATCTAGTCCCAAAGAAGGATTCAATCTTTAGAGAATTTGGAAGCATATATAGAATAAAATCCAATGAGATGACCATTGATGATGGCAAGAACCCAAACACAATTGTGGGAGGGGTCTTCACCCTTATCAATGACAAACTTTGAGACCCATAATGAAATCCTGATTATAGCACCACCTTTGCCATCTGAATGAGATGTATGCAAAAAAGGAATCTTTCCTAACATTACATAAGCAAGCTTCAAGTCTAATGCTACTGAGTTTAACTTGAAGAAATAAAACATAAAGCTTCCATTTTGCAACTAACTCCTTAACTTTATATTTACGGTGAGGGAGAGAAATCCCTCTGACATTCCATGAAAGGAGTTTAAAATTCATGATGTTGATTAGAAGAATCATCACCATGAGCCAACACGTTGAAACTTTTATCAAGAGTAAGCTCATTTTCCTTGCAATGATGATCATTGGAGGTAGAAGGAGACCTAGTTCTATGATGAGAATGAAAGTAATCACAAAAAAGAGGATGGGGAGAGGCATGACAAGGGGGAGAGGAATGACAAGAGGGAGAAGAACATTCATGAATATATGGAATAGGTGAAGAAAGAGAAGGAGAAGTGGTTTCATGGGGAGAAAGGTGAGGGATGGGAGTAGGGGAAGGGACGGTGGTTCTTTTCTCTTTCTAACCAATCTCTAACCATCAGTCATAACTATGTCTTTATAAGAAGGGGGAGATTCATTAGAAACATCAAAATAAATACAAGGATTGGGAGAGGATGGGGGCATAGTATCAGTAGCAAGTGTGGGACGCAGGAAGGACTGACTACTTAGAGAGGTTTGAGGTGGATGAACCAGTTTGCTCCTTCTGATAGGACACTCACAAATCAAACATGACCTTCCTTTCGATAATAGAAACAAGCATTAGGTTTATTCAGATACACTATTGGATAGTCAAGTTCAAAACTAGGACCAATAAGTTTAATGTTTTCAGGTAATGGATTATTTAGATCAAATTCTACACAAGCTCTTGGATGAGCCCTTAAGCTTGAAAATGTATTAACATTGTGCATGGCAGGATATTTAAAGTGCCCTTGAGGATATGGTTAGAGTTTATATTCCTACCCAAATAGATGTTGATTATAGTCGATATCTTGATAGAATCATTTCTATAGAAGGGTTGGAAAATGCTCTTTTTTCTATGGCCCCTTATAAATTTCCGAGAAGCAATGGGATCCCTGTGGAATTTTATCGAGCTATGTGGCATCATATTAAGGAATATTTTTGTTGCTTATATCTAGAGGCATTTGATAAAAGATCTTTAGGCCCATCAATTAATGGTGTAATAATCAAGCTTCTTCCCAAAGGAAAGGAGGAGGATACTATCTCTGGTTGGTGTCGCATCACACTTCTTAACACCTATAAAATTATAGCAAAATCCCTTGATATTCAGGTTAAACCTGTGGTACAAGGAATGGTTTGAGTTGAACAAACAGGTTTTATTATTGGAAAATATATTCTTGACAATCTGATTTTGGCTTGGGAAACTTGTGAAAGGGCTCAAAAAACTAGTCAAAACACTATTCTTATCAAACTTGATTTTGATCAGGCTTATGATAGGATTTGATAGAACTTTATCCTTAGCATGCTTCAATGGTTGGGGTTTAGGCCTAAAATTCGAGCTCACATTCGAATGTGGTTTCAAGATGTGAATGTTAATATGGTGATTAACCCATTCCCCTTAGAGGGATCTATTCAATAAAGATGTCCCTTAGCTCCATATCTCTATGTGCTTACAACTAATGCTTTGGGTTATATGCTTCAAAGTGCTTCTAAAATGATCATTTTTGGAATATCCATCCATCAAAATGATGTTGTCATTAATTCTCATTATGTTGATGATAGCTTGTTATTTTTTACAAAATTCTAAAAAAGATATCTCCAACACGATGGATATTTTGGAATTGTATTGTATTGTTTCAAGATCTAGGATTGCTCATGATAAAACATAATTATTGATGATTCGGGTTGGGCCTATCCCTCATTGGATACCTCGAGAATGGAAACATATTAAACATGGGGAAATTATGAGATATCTTCAGATACCATTTGGTTTTGGGGTTCCTCTTTCTAGTATGTGGAATTGGTATCTTAATAGAGTTAAATCTAAACTTTCTAATTGGGGGAACAAGATCCTTTCTTTAGCTAGAAAAATCCAAGTTACTAACAAAATTTTCCTAGCCACTCATGTTTACTACTCATCTTGTTGGATGCCTTCCAATAAAATTTGTGAGGACTTGTTTAAAATTATTCGATAGTTCTTATGGACTAAATGAGATGGTAATATTGGTTTTACTGCCACTTCTTAGAATCATTGCATTCAACCCAAATGAAAAGGAGGCTTGGGGTTAATAGACCCAAAAACATAGGGGATATGTTTAGTAGATAAATGGATCATTAGAGCTATCGAAGGAAATGAGCCTTAGAAAAAAATTATATGGAACAGAATTCATGTTGCTTTAAGGGTATGTGTAGGATCATGGCAGACCAAAAAGTGGTAATGAGGAAAAAAACACGTCTTTCATCAACCCAAAAATGCGAAAATACCATGTTGACTTTTTTTAGGCTTGGGTGTCAGTACACACCACCAAAGCAAACACCAATCACCAAATCGGATATCCGATCCAAATCGGATTTCCGATTTGTAAAAAGTATATATATACAAATTTTGTGGCTGTTTTAAAATCATTTGACAGTCAACAACCTGCAGGCGCATAGTGAGGAGGTTCTTCGCGTAAAAGATATCCGATTTCGCCAATATCCGATTTGAAAAGGTAAGATTTTAGAATTTTATTTGCTTTGATTCAATTTTGAATTAGATTTGGATTATTTCAATTAGTTTTTTGTGGATTTTTTTTCAAAATAGGGTTTTTGATTGAATTTTTATGAAAAAATTGAGTTTAGAATGGATTTTGATTTAAAAAAATGAATTTTTTTGTGGATTTTTTTTCAAAATAGGGTTTTTGATTGAATTTTTATGAAAAATTGAGTTTAGAATGGATTTTGATAAAAAAAATGAATTTTTTTTTATGGATTTTGATTTAAAAATAGTGTTGCTTATGTATTTGTATTAAAAATTAGAGAATTTTATAGATTTTTGTTAAAAAGTAGGGTTTTTTTGGATTTTTTTTAAAAACTAGGGTATTTTTATAATATTTTCATTTATATTGTTTAATTTTAATTAGATTAATTATTTTTTAACTTTAATTAGGCATTATGGCTGTTGAGAATGAGAATGCACAAATTCCACCGGTTGAGAATGAAAATCCACCAGCTGAGAATCAAAATGCAAAAATGCCAAATGTTCCACCACCTCCACATCCATCAATTGAAGACTTAATTCGTGAAAAATTGGAGCAATTGAGGGGCATTTGTGATGTTTATAAGAAAATCCCTCGATTATCCCGTATGTCAACCACATTGACAGGAATAATTACAAATGTAGAAACCCTCTCCACCCAACATAATGCCTTTCATTCGTGGTGAGAAACCATGAGGGAATATTATGCATGTGGATTATTTTATGATGATGTGAAAAATCTCCAAATAACAAAAGCCCAAATAGACTCTTTATTTATTAGCCCCAGCACTAGTTTGCCAGTTAATGTTAACAAACCAAAACTTTCTATAAAATGGTACACGCATAGGGGCATACTAGATAACTTTTGGGATCATTGGTGTATGGTTTTTGATAAACCACCCAACAATAATCTTGATGTACCTTTTTACTTTATTAAAAAATTATACGCTGAGTTTTTGTTAGGGCATCATGTAGAAAGTGACAGTCAAAATAAAATGATAGCCTTTGTTTTTTTTGTCATATGCAAATGGGTTCGGTCGAACCCAGGTTCGACCGAACCTAATTAAATAATGTTTTTTCCCATTTAGGGTTTTGGGTTCGGGCGAACCATGGGTTCAACCGAACCATATGGTTCGGTTGAACCATTAGACCCTTATTACTATTTGGTCTGCTAAGAAGAACCAATGACCGAAATTGTGAGTGTGTCCTTGCTCTGGCTTCAATGCTAAAGGTCTTACTACTTGCATGATTTTATTAGGAAATCTTAGTGAAATATGACCAAGATTGTCCATGACCTTTATTACGAAATCATCATGAAATATTACATAATCACTATTTTTACATCTACTATCCCAGATGTAACACCAGTTTTGTACAAGAAACCTATTCCCTTCATCATCAATCATTCCCAAACACATTAAATTAGTCCATCTGTTTCCATTTTGGTACAATATTAAATGACACAATAGAGAGTATTTCCTAAAAGTGATGGTAGCTAAGTTCTCTCTTACTTGCAAAAATCCCTCATGTAGCCCTTTCTCAATTTCAGCAGCAAAGTCATACTTGGAAGTCTTATGTGGAAAATGGCTCAATTTGGGAGGGAGAGATAGGTATCCTTCTATTGCTTACACCCCTTTTCATGTGTAGAGGAAATTCATCACTCCTATAGGTTTTTCTCAATCTCCTATAATCCTCCTCACTTATGTCCAAATCGATCTTAGTGATAGCTTGCTTGTTTAACATAAAACACTCTATAATCGCTTCTTTAGTCAACACCACTAATGGTGGACCATCTGGAATTCTTATAGTCTTGCTAGCCAAGTGATAATATTGTGCCAATACTTTAATAAACTCAACATTTGCAAAGACATTTGGGACTATCAATTTGGCCAAATCTAAGGTCTAAGGATTTGAAACTGGAATCTTGTCATCCCTTTTTTCATAGAAGTACCAAAACAGATCCCACCCTGAGATAGGGATAATTGGTTCTCTACATCCATGGGCTTTATCTCTAAACACCTTTTTGAATCCTTTGTTTACAGAATTAGGTAACACATCTAAAATGGATTGTTGCAAGGACCTCTTCTCTCTTTTAGAAACCATGGAATCTTCCTTTTTACTCACAAGTTGACTTCTTTTGGGTGGCATGATGACGAATTTACTCCTACTTGATTTCTTCAAGTGTCTACTTGTAGAAGCAAATTCAGTTCTTATACACTTGCTACATAGGGTTTCTATGAACTTACCCGATAAAATAATAGTTGTAGGGTCTTCCCGCTTGAACTCCCTTGCCTCTAGTATGTTGAGCTGTGTGAATGATTTCCAAAATATAGTCGAGTCCCAAGTAATATTTGTTGTTGAGCTTGATCACCTCACTATTAATGTCAATTCATGCAAAATATTTCAAAGTCTACCCATATTTCAAGTTTGAATACATGCATTTGATCTTGGGAAATTGAACAGTGTAATCATTAAATTCTTTGAAAGCTTGTACCGCTCTATTATTTCAAGACCATTGCGGGGTAGCATTAGCAGTACTGCCACCCCACACACACCCCTTTGGACTCCTGCAGGATGGAGGGTTAATTCTAGTGGTTGAGTGACTATTCACCGCTATACCACTCTATCATATCAAGACCTCCACAGGGTAGCGGTATGGTAGGGTTAGCAGTACCACCACCCCACACACACCCCTTTAAACTCCTGTGGGACAACAGGTTAATTCTAATTGTTCTGATTTCTGGATTTGATTATTTCACCGCCATATTGCAGTGTCACTATTTACCCCTAGCAGGGCTACAATTTACTTTAGTTGTTAATATGTTCTCACCGCCACCCCACGGTATTCATATTTGGTTGTTGCGGTATTGCGGTAAGCATTTGTACATTGACCTATATGTCCCGCCATCCCGTCCATACCTCTATTGATTGCTGTGGTAGTGCAGTATTGGATTTTATTATGAATGTAGTATTTTAGATATCATTTTATTGAAAAGATTGAACAATTTTCTAATTTTGCAATCTCTCAGTTTTAGTTTTCAGTGTCAGTCAGACCTAAGAGATCATTGAACTTTGTTCTTAATGAGGAGGCTTAGTTCACCTAATGTAAAGATGTCTATATGTATTATTAAATCACAGATGTTCGTTATATGCTTGCATCTAGAAAAAATATAGGACATACAAGAAATTATATTCTAACTAAACAAAATTAATTTCAAAATTTCAACAAAGGTAAGAAAACTAAGAAGAATGATTGAACCTAACTTTAAATGCATTTCAAATCAGTAGTGAACATCTCAAGTTTTGTATATAATTTACCAGCAGAATAATGATGATTACATTCATAAATGTATCAATAAAACAATAGTGAATAAGCATACCTATACTCAGATCTTTATTACTTGCAATAATAAATTACACTATACATATAACCAAAGTTTAGGTGACAAGCTAACCTCTTAAGCTGACAAAACATCATCATAATCATCTACATTGCTAGCAAGATCATAATCCTGATCATTCATTTTTGCATCTACTTGATTTTCTTCCTCATCCTCATTTGTGACATGCAATGCATTCTCTCTCCCAATCTCTTCATTGGTAATCAAAATCTCTTCTTCAGACACTCTATCATTGTCTTCATCCACTTCTTTGAATTTTTCTTGTAAATTAACATATTTCCCATCAGGCATTATATCAACAACTTCCATGAATTTTCATTTTGAACGAGACTCTTTTTGAATGACATACGGCCATCTGAGGCTTCTTACATCATCAATTGGAAATGATTGGTTAATTTGAAGAGGGGAAACACACGAATCATCTGTCTCTGATAAAAATTTTGTCTTGTATTTTCCCGTACAAATCCATACTCATCAAATTGTACTGTAGATGGTCGGATCCACTTACATTTTAATAATATAGGACTATTTTCACCATAGTCCACTAGAATAATTTGTTGGATGAATCCAACATAAAATTTCTTCTTAGTTTCGTGAAGAAATTTAGCACTAACAACACAATCACAATTTTTCTTTCCTTTGTCTTTTTCTTCCACTCTTAAATGACTACCATAGGCCCACATTCCACTAAAACGCGTAGCCCATAAATGTGGAGATTGTGAAAGCTCACTTTCCTTCGTTGTTATATCTTGACCTTCTTCTTTTGCATCATTGGCTGCATTAGCAGTCTATTCTTCAAATTTTGGAAAAGAATCACCTCCAATCAAATTAGCATGATGTTTGCATTTTTGAGGTCGATGTTGCATCCAAGCTTGATTGTCTTCTTCATATTTTCTACATAGAATATTAACGTACAAATAGTAAGGTTAATAATATAAATACATGTAAATGCAATTGAGTAAATAAATTATTGTGTAAATTTTTTTACTTGCACCACTTATCGAATGAAGATGTGTTTTGAAGAATGTAGGCATGTATCACACTTCTTTCTTGATGTGATAGCTTGAAGCAACAACCATTTCCTTCTAATACTTCACTTACAACTGTCTCTTCTTTGTCATCATCCCATACACATCAATTGACATTTTTTAAATCCTTCATATATTCTGTGCAAAATACCATGGCCTCTTGCATTGAATATCCCTTAGACATGCCACCTTCCGATTTTACCCTAGTACGAACAATTTTTTTCAAAACCTTCATATATCATTCTATAGGATACATCCATCTTGTTCTTATCGGGCCACAATGCTTTAGTTCATATTGTAGATGTATCAAAAGATGCATAGAAATGTTAAAGATTGTTGGTGGAAAATCTCGTTCCAGTAGACAAAGGACTTCAACAACCCCCTCCCTCAAACTATCAAAGTTCAAAGGATCTAATACATGTAAACTCATTCTCTTTAATATTAGGCCCAACCTTATAAATGGCAATCTTGGCCCCTTTGCCAAACTTAATATATTTCCCACAATAGGTAAAATACTCTCCATTATGACATGACAGTCATGGGTCTTGAGGCCTCTTAAGCCATTAATGCTAGTTTGGCTTCTAATACTACTACTTACATATCCAGTCAGAAAGCGAGTTTGAGACATCAATTGTAAGAATTGTGAACGTTGCTCTTTTGTCTAGACATAAGGAGCACTAGGTTTTCTATATTTTTCATCATCATATTTTTCAACCCAAAGATTTCAACAAATCTTTAGTTGTCAAAAGTCTTCACGTGATGAAATAGTATCAAAAGCACCAAAAAGAGTTTCTATAATAGCATAGGCTATATTTTTCTCAGTATGCATAAAGTCAACAGTATGCCTAATGGCTATATCCTTAAAGTATGGCAACTTATAAAATATGCACAAACTTTTTATACCGCTTTCATTACATGGATCATATCTACTACCAACAATCCCATCATTTTCAATAAATGACATTCTTTTTTGTCCATTCTCAACAATGTAATCACCTGTTATTAGCAATGGTGCTTCACGGTTCTCTTCTTAACCATTGAACCATGTTTTTTGTTGACGATATGGATGATCCATTTTAAGATAAGCACAATGTCCACAATAAATACACTTACGCAAACTTCTTGACTGCTTCACAAAATCCTTAAATTTGCAAGCAAGACATCCATGGTATCCATGAACACTAAGACCAGACAATGTGCCATATGTAGGAAGATCATGAATCATAAACAATAAGGAAGCTCTTAAAGTGAATTTGATTGAATGACCATCCCTTAAAGATTGAATTGCTTCAATTCCTTTCCACAATTCCATTATCTCATCATACAATGGCTCTAGATAAGCATCAATTGTATCTGAAGTCTCACTTTTCTTTCCTGGTATAATCAATGATAGCATTAAGAAAAATGGTTTAGTTTCTAACCATGGAGACAAGTTATAATTTATTAAAAACACTATCCAAGTTGACCATTTAGTACTTTGATCTGAGAATGGGTTCACCCCATCTAGAGCCAAACCCAACCTTATATTACCTCAGACGGGGTTTGAATACCCAGCTCGAGCAGATGCAGTGGTGGCAAGGGAGGAGTTCTACGAGTGAGGAGAAATTTTGGACTCCACATCATAAGGTACAAAGCGGCTTTCCCTTCCATTCTTTTGGAGAAAATGTGCTAGTTATATCATTAAATATCTTACTTGTGATGGTCGTCACAACCTCTTATACACTGTGCATTTTAAGTTGTTAAATCATTTACGACATGAAATGTTGGTGAATGTACCCAATTTCCTGTATAATTTTTTGAAAAGAATGGCAACTAAATTCCAGAGGAAACAAATGAACACGACACTGTCCCATCATTGCTGAATAATCCTATTGGTTAAAAGGAGTTTGAGAATTCAACACCCATAGGTTAATTGGGATGATTTTAAAAATTGCAAGGCTATCACTAAGTTGCTTGAGGCACCTAAAGCAGAGGATGAACCTCAACCTGGGTCTGAACCAAAAATTGAACCTGAGCAGAATGAGCCTGAGAGAAAATTCTCTTGTTACACCAATGGCATCACCTACCCGCAGCCAAGGCGGGTCTAAAAAACATGACCTACCAGAACATAGGCCGGCGGTAACATAAGATCCCTCATCCTCTAAAAACCCTAGAGCTAGGGGAGGTATTGCATCAACATCTTCTAGGGGGAAAAAGAAGAAGAAAGGTGTTGAGAAGCAAAAGAATGTTGTAAAAAAAGGGGATGCAGAGAAGAAAAAGAGGAGTGAAAGGAAGAAAAAGAGCAGAGTTATGTAGGAAACTATTACTCCCAGATGTTCAGGTAGGTAGAGAAGAGAGAATGTTGAGAAAATAAGCATGGAAGAGCACGGACATGAAGAGAAGGGTGAAGGAAAACAACGTCATGATGCAATGATGATAGACATGGAAACTAATATGGAAAGAGATGTCCCTGAAGATGTTTTTGCAAATATTCCTAAAAATGTTAATGTGCCTATCAGGAAAAGAAGATATATTTCTTCTTCCTCCAATTCTTATTCTGAGGATATCTTTATTGCAAAGAAAACAAAGAGAGTAGTCCCCAGTAGCCCCAATAGGGAAATCTTTGATATTGCAGGGGACGATGATGATTTGAATTTTGAAAGAAAGGAAGAATTGTTGGAAGATAGGAATATAAGGAAAGAGCTCCAAGAAGCTCTTGAAAAAATAAAATAATTGGAAGCACAAGTGAAAGGATATGAGTAGAGAGACAAAGAGAAGGAAATAAGGATTCAAGAGTTAGAAGAGAAAATATAGACTTATGGTCATGGAGCTAAGTTGGACTTACTAGCATAGATGGCCGAGGGAAAACTAGGAGTTGAGGAGAATGTAGCATTAAATCCATAACTTCTTGTTGCAAGAACACCAACATATCATACTAATTTGTCTTTATGTTTTGAATTGTTGAAAGTCACCAACCAATAAAGGAGAAACAAACTTTGAATGCATCACTGGGAAGTAAGAATTTGGAACTAAGTAGATTGGAGGGGAAATTGACAAAGGTGATAGACAAAGCTATCCAAATTATTGAGTGTAGACGTCCACCTAGAGTGTATGCATTGTTCTTAAAAGAAAAGTTTCTCAATTTTTAGTTTAATAAATTTATTAATGATCAGTCCTTTTCTTTAAACAAGAGGCATAGTTTTCTCAATTTCTTTAATACAATTAATTTAGAGGGACAAGATCAGTTGTGTGAGTATTATCTACAAAAACTATGTGATGACAGAGGACACTAAATGTAATCCCTTAATCTATGTTGGGGATTTGCAAGTAAGGGCCCTGACATCCTATTTCAAGAATGAGCAGCTCTGAGGAGAACTGATGGAAAAATATGAAGAACAAGAGAAAACAGTGGCACTATAGCTCAGAAAGGAAGCAACATATCCCAATAGAGTTATCACTCAATGGTTGACACTCCTTTCTCACCGGGGTCTAGGAAAGATATTTGTGGATTTAAGACTTTGAGATTGCAAAAGGATTCAACATCTAGCAGTGACCATCCTCCAGAACTGCCTAAAATATGTGGAAAATAGGTGGAAAAGCTTGACTCCAAAATTACAAAAGAAAGAGCCTCACTCTTTCCATAATTTTATGAGTATGTTTGAGAGATTGCACAAGTATATTAAGGTTTAAGGGATAAGAGGAGTGGAATAGCTTCCACTTACTTATCATCCTCATATTCTACTTCATCTAGTGCCACATTGGACAGGAGAAAAGAATGATCAATGTGCGAATGCAAAATCCGTTAAGTTGAATAGACTTGCATGTTATAATGGCTTTTATCTCAAATAGGGACAAGGAGTCAATACCGTTGTGGATTTTAGGTAGATTGCTTTGTACTACAATCTTCTCCCCTAGGTAGTTTAGTTAAGCATTTTTCTTGAGGGCAAGCAAAAAGATAAGTTGGGGGGAATGATGGGCTTGGTCATTAGTACTTTTTTGTTGTTTTTATTTGCTTTTAGACACTTTACATATCTTTTCTAAGTATCTTTTAGATAAAAAATTCCATAATATATTATCCTTTCACAACATACCTTGCAACTTTGAACCTAGTTTGTGAAAATGAAATATGGTGATAATATTCATAGTAATGGATGATTTAAACATGAGAATGTATGCATATGAATAGAATTCTATGATTTAATTATGAAGGTTAATTGTATATGTATGTTGTATGGATTAACCTCTTTGCAGCTCAGCACGTGGTAACAAGAATGGAGCATTTGTAGCAAGAACCAAAGTAGTGGAAGTTCAACCCACCTAAAGTGCAGGGAGCTGTGGAGTTGAACATGAACCATCATGGAAGGAATAAATACTGAAGGAGGATACTTGTTCTAGATCTCTGAACATTTGCTTATGTGTTTCACATGCAAGCTGCTTCATTGAAGTTCTTTGTTGAATAGGTCTCTTCTTCAGTTAGGATGAATAAGTCGATCTTAATTTCATATCCTCGTATCTAGGAGTGGGATTAATGCTTGTAGTTAGTTAGTAGTTTGAATAAGTCTCTCCCCATTTTTGTATAAAGTCAGGGGATGAGTTTGTAGCAAAGTTAGTTGGTTGTTACAAGTTATTAAGCAGTTAGTCATTTTCCAATTTCAAGTAATCTAAAAACATGTTGAAATGCAATTACTGAATACAATCTGCAAGAAGGACTTTGTTTGAATATTTGGTGATATGCAATGAATGGAGTTGTATGTTACATGGATGCGTAAGAATCTAAGTTAGATTTGGTTCTAAGTTAAGTGAGACAGTCCCCTAAGCTAGCCACTCGAGGTATTGCCCCTCACTTCATTTATTTACTTATTTAGTTATGCATTCTTGTTAATTCTATTTTTATTTTCTTATAAATGCATTGCAAAGTAAAGTAGAAGAGGTCTTACAGTTGATTACAATAGTTGTTGTTCATGAATAGTTGTGTAATTAGTGAATCTTAGCACTCTGAAGATTAGATTTGGTTATTCTTCTATTCTAAATAGTTTTGGATTGATTCTATACTTATTATTAGCAGTCACCTACAACTTATGCCACAAGTACCCATAGTCATTAGGTTTTGTAACTACTTTTACTTTTTTTGCAATTATGTAAGATTCCAACAAAGTAGAATAGTCTGAATAGGTTTGCATAGGATAATTTAGGTGAACAAGAGTCCATGAGGGCATATATAGTGCAGTACCATCATAAGTTTATGCACCTTGGTTGATGATTTAATGTAGTCTTAAGCAATGTGAAGTGGACTGTTCAACCAACTAACCCTCTGAATTGAGTAAATATTACCAAGTTTACAATACATTAGCTTAGACTCTACAAGAATAAATTCTAGAGAGTGGCAAGAGGTTTCAGAGAGTGGAAATTCCCCCTAAGGAAACTTTAGCAAGGCAAACACAATATTCAACAAAAGGCCAATTTTTTTAAGTAATTTGAGCAAAAGCTAGTTCAAACATTTTAATTTCTTGGATTAGCATAATATCAATTTTATGTTCCATAATACGACAATTTATTAGATGCTATTTGTGTGGGTTGTTTAGCTCCTTGATGTTCCAAGAGATAATCTTCATAATAAAAAATAAAAAAAGAGAAGCATACCTTGTAGTACACTTTATTTGGGTTTGATAAAGGGGCTCAAATCCAAAGGGGATTTTAGAGCTCATTTTATTAGGGTTTTGGATCTTGAAAGCTCCTGGGTCCTTTGTTTCCCCAATACTACATCTCTTGCTACTTCTCTTGATCTTGTTTCTCTTTGTGAAGGTCTACCTTGTTTGAGATCTTCTCCCACATCTGGGTTTTTCTCTTTTTTTTCATGAATAGGAGTCCATTCCTCATCCTGGGACAAATTGAAGGTTGAATCAAAGGTCAAACGGGTAGTGCTAAGGCTAATAATACGCAAAGATTCCACCAACCTACTACAAGTAGCCTTATCCGCGAGCAATAGAGGAGACATACACCCCAACTAACCTTGTGATTGATTTTCCTCTGTTTGTTCTTTTGGGAGAGGACAACTCAAAGAGAGTGCCTTGAACCCCTTCATAGGGTCCTCTAACATTTCTCTTTCCTTTGTTTCAAATTCCTTCAATGTGGATCTACCATTTTCACTATTAGGCTCTCCAATTGTGCGCACAAGCTGAATTACTTCTAGAGCTTTTGGAGACAAGGACATAGATTGACACCCTGAGAGGGAGGGGCCATTTGGAACTACCAAACATTCAGGGGGTAGGTCCTCAAAAGGAAGGTAAGGAGGGAGCACCTAGTCCATCAAAGTACCCATTGTGCTTGCAGGAATCAAAGGGGGGGTCATCGCACCCAAAGGGTCCATGACATTGGTAGACTCATTCAAAGCCGTGAGTGATGACATGGAGACTTGATTTTTCTGATAAACTTGTTTTTTGCAGTTTTTGCTTAGGCGACCAAACTTGTTGCATATTAGACAAAAAATACCAACATTCTCATGCACTATAGGCTATTTCCAACTCCCCATCCTTAAGTTTAAAGTGATCTTAGAGGGTAGAACTGTGTTAGTAGCTATATTAATACACAATCTCACAAAAACCAGTCCAGATTATTGGAGGGTAACTTTGTGGATCATTAGCAACTTGCCAAAAGAATTGGCAATGCTTTGCAACATATTGTAGTTCTCGAATTCCATTGACAAACTAGGTAAACGGATCCAAGTAGGAGTAACGACTCCCAAATCCTTGGTAGAGTTAAAACCCAATTTCCATTTGCACAAAGAAAGGAGGTTCTTGAAAATTTTGTCAAGAGCACAAGTGTCCTCCCATGAGAATCTTCACCTGATTTTCCTTGATGAAAAATTTGAACAAAAATAGGTCGTCAACCATAGCACTTATGGTGATGCTGCCCTTAAGTTTCTAGTTTGACAAAGCCTAGTTCCTAACTTGGTCAACATTGAGGAGAAAAGCAAGGAACTTACCAACCAAGCAGTTGCCCATTTCCACCAACCTCACATTGAGAAGATCATTAGGCATATCTATTGCAAGCCCATCATCTGAAACAGAGAGATGGGGGAAGAATTAAGTGCAGGGCAGAGGGATATGTTGACCAACAACTTTCTCCACAAAAGAAACAAGATCCTCTTCTTCAAAAAAAGAAGCTCAGAGGTGTTGTCACCCACAACTTTACCAAAAAAAGGGGGGGATAAAGAGGGTCCCCCTCTGGGACCCTCGCTAAGGGGACCATGCAGAAGGATCCTACCAACAAAAAGCTGAATGGAAAAGAAAAAATAGGACAGCAAAGCATGTGAAAGGACCAACAAACCAATCACATGGAAGCAGCAGGAATCGACCCCGTAAATCTCATGACAACAAAACATGAATCAGTCCAAAAATTCAAAAAAACCGCTCCCGCTCTTGCTCCCACTCTGATCAATTGTTAAAGAGATTTCAACCACAAAATTTATAACCCAAATCAACAATCACTTTGATACCAAATGAATATTCTCCAACGCATCATGTTCCTTAAACTAACTGATAAAATAATTATAAGAGCAGAAAATAATGCAACTTATAACAAGTAACATTTATTATAATAAACAACTTTCCTGCAATAAGAAAAACATACCTGCAGGTTGCATACAATAGTAACATTTAGTATAATAAACAACTTCCAGCAATAAGAAAGAACACACTTGCAGGTTGCAAAAAAAATTTAGTTTTAAATTTCTTCCTATTGAAAAAACAGTACAAGCTGTGATTCTTTTATAGAATTCGAAGCCTAATATAACATTCATATAAACAAATTAAATTAAAATCTGTTTTTTTAAATTTTGAGTCTGTATCTTGCATGAGGGATATGCTATCCTATAAACAGTAGCAATTATAAAAATACTCCTAAATAGCCGACCATCTATATTTAAGCTGTAACTTATTTACAATAAGAAATATATAAAAATAGCGCTCCAAAAAATTCATTTAGAAGCCACCGATCTCCTTTTGAATAAAGAAGTTACCAGAAGGTCCACCGGGAGGAGACATAGCTAATTTTACTATACTTTCAGCACCTTCACTTGGTGATAGGTCTCCTGTACCACTTGTCATTCCTGTCTTAACGTATCCAGGATGAACGCAATTTACAGTTGCCTTATCAGAAAGCTCACGGGCTAACAGACGTGTGTATGCGTTAAGACAAATCTTTGACATTTTGTATACAGAAAATGGGGCTGGCCATCCTTTCTCTTCCAAGTTTTTGTTTTCCTTGACATCTTCTAAAAACTGAGTTAACATTGAATCCAGAAGCTCCTCAGTAATAATATCCATGTCAGAAAGTTGTTTTTGTAGCACTGGATTTGGCATCATCTGTGAAGACATTTGCAAGCATATGTGTAATGTAATCACACTTTATTTGATTGAAATCTTATTCTTGAGAAGAGTAAATGAAATGAAATTACCTTGAGACGACCATATCCAGAGGAGACATTAACAATTCGTGGCCGGCCAAACGTTTCCCTTAATAATGGTAGCAAGCCTTTCACGACTCTCTTTGTTCCATAATAGTTTATATCAATACATGTTCTTGCACTTTCATGATCATACACACAAAATTCATTTGACGTTCCAGAGGTCTGCAATATAGAGGGAATATTGAATAATTTGAGGAAAAAAATAACTATAATGTAATTCAAATGGTAAGAATAGTTTTTTGGATTCCTTCATCACACAGCTGACAGATAATGTGAGTGAGATACATAAGTGTACTTTCTAATTACTTAAAAAAAAAACCATATATATTACTTTTAAAATAAAAATAGCATATGTTTTTCTATTTGAAAGTATCATATCAAATAAAATCAAATCTCAAACTCAAGTAAATAAAAGATAAGAGTCCATATAGTTCTGTTTAAGGATGCAATTGTTGAAAACACCTTTGACCATGGTTTACAACTGAATGTCAAGCTGTCACAGCTTACCTTTGACAAAGACAAGTCTCCTAAAGGAGCTGATCTCCCTCAAAACACAATTGCATTCACTGTCTAGCTGAAATCATTGAAGCTTTCCGCCTGCATGCATCACAACGCAACTACTACCTATGTAGTAAAGAGTCACCCCGTTATCAACCTTGTTATTGCAGGGCAGCCACAAAATATAATCGCCAAACTCGTCTAATGATGCATCAGATGTTTATAGCAACATGGATACAATTTTTTGGAAATAGGTCAACATCAAAATAAACACAACTTGTGGAAGAATAATAATTTTTTCCCCCACAAGGGCACATTGCTACTACAACATGAGTTGAAGTGAAAAGAAAATGTTTGCAGCTCACATGGTAATGCAAAATATGTCATACCTACTTGTTGATCTATATGGGAAGGAAGCTCTACGTCCTGCACATCAAAATAATATTTGAAGCTCTGACACACTATCAAATCAGCTTACCTGTTGATATTCTTTTCCCATGAGTTGTTGCTCAACATCATCAACATCAATATGCTAGTCCCAAGTGAAACACTCAAGTTTACACACATCATTCCTAATGCAACAGATCACATCTTCATCTTTGATGAAGACCTTGTACTCAGCCTTCACAATCTCAGGGATAATGGACAACCAACATACATCATCATTGGCTTCAGGAAAATTCACCGTCAACAATTCACTGTTAATAAATTCATCTCCAAAAATTCATCACCATGACAAATTCATCTCATGAAAAACTTATCACCATAAATTGCTTGTGATGAATTTTCCACAAAATGAATTTGTCATGATAATGAATTGTTGACGATAAATTGTTAGCGGTGACTTTTCCTAGAGCCATCATTATCACATGTATTGATGCCATCTTCATTAGCATAGATGTTAGAACCATGAGACACTTCAAGTGAAGAACTAAATTCTTCAGATTGTCCCACTGTTTCAATTTTTTCTTCTTGACGACCAATTTTAACACATCCAAACCCATGGCACAGAATCATCCTCCACATTGAACACTTTAACAGTGTTACCATTTGTGATTTCATCTTCGTGTGCAACAACGTCCATGTCATTACACTCTTCATTTTTCACATCACTACAATGCACAAGGACATGTTTTAACTCACCAGATTTGCAATCACCATCTACCTCGTTGAAGCATAGAAATGCCTACTGATCTAAGTCACAAAAAACATCCTCATCCCTATTTAGAAAAATTGACTCACCTTGCACCCGTTCCCACCTTAGCACTCCTCGACATTATTCAACTTGTTTTCTTAGGAGTGTTGTGGTGCCTTGAATCATCAAAGCCTAACCGAGGACCCCATTTTGGCATGATCTTTGATTGTGAGGTTGATTACATGGATAGCACCATTCATATGAGTTCCTGAGATAAAAAAAATTGTGTTGGAAAATAAGCATTCGATGAGCTTGCATAGTTGGATTAACAATATTCACCACTATGTAATTTGTATTGAACGAAAAACATATAGAAACATCATATTTTTCCTGTAAAATCTTTTGTGAGCTTCTATAAACTCTGCCCATTTTCCTCACATGGTATCAGAGCTATTATTCCCTCCATCACTAATTTGATGCATTTCTCAGTCCTCAACATCTGGATTTGGTTTCATGCTTGCTTGCTGGGATTGTGAGAGATACCCGGTGTGTATTTTGTTAGCCGATGCAATTTCATGGCTGGTATCTATACCATCTCATTGATTACATGTTTGAAGAGATCAAGCTAAGCTAACAATAGGAATTTTATTTAGCTAATGGACATCATCATAGAAGTGCACACTCTCCTCTACCATTTTACTGTCTAGAAAATCCATAAAAGAGTGACACCGTGAAAGAATGTCTGCAGGAAGTCAGAGATACTTGCCTTCACACCAAGGACATAGTTGATTTGTGTGTTATTGTGCTTGCTACTCAGTCATGTCTGGGCAGTGACTTGATCTTGAATTGCCTTGCAATGGGGAGGAGGATTAAGTAATTGAAATACAGAGTGATGTCTGCAATCCAACAAGGAAGTCAGCTGAGGGATTCATAGAGTAACAGAGGAACAGAGTTTTCAAGAAAAAGAAGATTGGATATAGTGGACAGCGATTCGCCACTAGTGGCCATAAAAGACAAGTGGAATACATTCTGAATTTGAATGTGTGTGGGGCTCTGCTAGGAGTACAGAAAATATTTCAGTGTGTAAAGTTGCGATGTGCACGAACACCTAAAGGCGTTTTATCTAAAATTCAAGGCTCCAAACAGTGGAGAAACCCTATACATATGTATTTTCGTACTCTGCTGCAATCGTCACACTTTTACAGATTACCTGCATCAGATTGCTTGTGTCTTGCAGTCTTGTTTTCGTTAAAATTTATGTAAGTTTGGTGCCCAGTTGGCTATAAGCTATGAGATTTCTGGATCCAGTCAAAACTTTAGTTTTTATAGCTTCTCTGAGATTCAAAGAGGTCGTGGAGGACTGGAAGCGCTTCATGCAGGACATGCAGGTCAATTCTTGCAAGCTCATTCCGCATAAAGGAAATGGTGTCTTTACAACCAAGGTCTGGCAAAAGCTTAGTGTTGGCGATGTTGTTATGGTGCATAGATGTTGTCTATGTAAAGGAGTAGTTTTAGGAGAAATAACAACTTTCATATAATATAGGATATGAAAATCATGTAATCTCTATTATACCATATAGAAGTATACTATTTTTCTGTATAATATTCTATGAGCTTCTATAAACTCTGCCCATTTTCCTCACAACATTAACCCTCAATATTTTAGAATTTTTTTCACTTATTTTCATAAAAGGTAAAAATTGGTAAAAATAAGTTAGAAAAGCATAGACAGTGACTTAGATATTGTAAAGTTGTACAATATGAAAAAATGTTTGGTGTGTACACATAGATTACCAAGTCAATTAGCACAAACTTGAAAATGACATTTTTTAGTTGTACCCTATGAAGAAACTATCTTCAATCTCTACATGGAGGTTACCACATCATCTAAATTTTTCATTATGTAAAAGCCCAAATGCTTGAACTCTACATATTGGATGACTATGTTTATCTCTTCTCCTCTTTTTTGGATGAATAGTGTCTATATTACTAATTTAAAAATAGTATTATACGCATTTTTTAAAGAAAAATCAACACCCCCTAAAATCCATACGGAACATTAGCCCAAACCATGATAACATAAAACATAAAAAACCATTAGATAGCCAAAACAGCAGCAGAGAAAAGGGAAAATCTTGAACGTCTGATTTACCCCATAAATCAACAAAATCCAAAATAGCGTTATCCATCCATCATTTTATCTGAAGATGAGACAGTCCCAGATTCTCTTAATTAAGATGCAAATTGAATAACAGCATGAGACAACTTAAAAGAGATTTTCAGTGTACACCCAACTTACCAGTACTTGGCGCAAATCCACCCCAGTTTTGTTCATCACTTCCCAGTTCATTTCTTGCCCCGCCACTGCTGCATTGTTTATCTGTTAAAAAAAAGAACATCCTATAAAATCAAACAAATACCCCTTCGTCTTCAATAACAACCCTCCGAGAAAGCAAAATAACACACTCAAAGACTATCATATCGTTACCAAAATATCTAATCCTCCGAACATGCTTTTCAACCATTCGGCCAAATCTGAAACACTTTGGGAGCTCTGCACATCTAATATGTGAAAATGAACATTATCAAGTCCTGCTTCACCCAATTCTTTCATGGCAGCCAGCCCATTCTTCTCGTTGCGACACGTAAGCACAACAGTGATGCCCTTGCACGCCAGCTGGCGAACGATCTCTAAGCCTATTCCCCTATTGGCTCCTGTCACCACCGCCACTGTTTCTCCACTCCACCATTTCTGTTCCTGTCAAAATCATCATACAACAAAATATTTTTATAAAACTTTCAATTTTGCGATCAATCGACTTCCAAATGTGTATGGAAAATAAGGGTTGCTTCGAAATTTTTACCATTTTTCAGATATTGTTCGTAGCTTAAGCTAGCCTGCACAAAAAGATCTGGCAATCTCTTCGAATAAAGTTGGAGTAAAAGCCCAACCATGACTCACTGTATTATTCGATCTGAAAGCTCTCAGAAGGGAAAGTCTTTGTAGATTTGTCTTTATTATTTGTTTTCTTTTATCAATTATTGTTAAGGACAGAAATGTCTTTGTTGAGTTATCTAAAATTTTATTTTTATCAATTCATTTTCCTTTTATTTAATTCACCTTAATTTTATTTAAGGGAAGGATAGAGTTATTTTTTGTTAAGTTATTTAAATATTTGTTTTTAATCAATTATTATTTTCACCTTTATTTTGTTTAAGAGAAAGGACAAATTTGTGTCTTTGTCTAATTGTCTAAAATTTATTTTTGACCAATTCCCCTTAGTAGTATTTAAGGGAAATGACAAACTTAGGTCTTTGTTGAATTGTCTAAGAATTTAGTTTTTATCAACTATTTTTTTCACTCTAGTTTTACTTAAAAGAAAGGAAAAACTTGCATCTTTGTTGAGTTGTCTAAGAAGCTACTTTTTATCAGCCTTTTTTTTATTAGTCAATGAAACTTATCACTTTGGCTCTATTAGTCAATGAAACTTATCACTTTGGCTCTACTAATCACATCCCTTTATTTAAGGGAGAGGACTCAATTATTTCTTTTGTGAGTCATACTAGAATTTATTTTTGACCAACTTTTCTTTTTCTATCAGTCAATATGATTAATCATCTAAACTCTATTTGATCACTTTAATTTATTTAGAAAAAAGGACTCAATCACATCTTTGTTGAGTTGTATACAAATAGTAAAAAGGAGGTTAGTGTAAGCATGTGCATAAAGTTCTATATTATTGCATGCCTTATGTCTCCATATAGGCTTGGTCATTTCTTTCATTTGACATGTAACAATAGGTACTTTTTATCTATTTATCACATAATAATATAATAATAATTGCTCAACTTTACAAGTGATGAGTAAAAATAATCAACATGGAACCCTCTTGATATAGAAGAAAATGGTAGTTACTAGATCATGTGCACCATTTGGGTCCTCTCCCCTATTGTTCATGTGGTTCATCAATCAAATGGTTAATCACAATTTTGTAAGTGATTTTGGTGAAAAGATGCGTGTACTTGTAACTAGCTACTCCCAAAAAGACAACTTTCTCAATTGTCCCTTCACCTCATCACTACTAAAAAGTGATATATAGTCTAATTTTAAAATGAAAGAAAAGCCACTAATTATCGAATTATGTAGATATTAATAATAGTCATGAACATCAATCTTTTGATATCAATCATGTGTCTGTGGTTATTAAAACTATCAATTACAATTTTTAGATTCTTAAATAATTATGTTTGCAATGTTCGTAAGGGGAACACATGGTTTTTTCATTTTTTCACTTGTAGGAAATAATACCAAGGCCAACAATTGTAGCTCTAATACTTTTCTAGTCATATAACTCTTTCATTTATCTCTTTTCTTTTGTAAGATAAAAGAGTAGATCCTCTACTCTTGCACATTTAGTCTATATTACTTTGTACAACTATTATGAATATACAATTGTAGTATTCAATTAAACTTATTTGACACATAATCTAACTCATGTTTAGAACTCAAAAATCAAATCCTATCACCAACTAATTGATAATAAGCTAGTACACATCCCAAGGAAATTTACAATTCAAAATTAGGTTAATTGGCATGAGATAGTCTATGGACTATGCCACTTGAGGGAGCCTAGTCCCACACATTCAATTTTAAAATTTTGTGCTACAAAAAAATTCTAAAAGAAACAATTATTGTGTCACCTTGCACATCAAATGATTCAAATTATGCAATTATGGAAATTCATTTAAGGTCAATTAAGGGTTGAGGAGAGTTAGTTCTCTCTAGTTGAGAGCAACCAAGGTTTATGCTCACTTCCCTAATTGGAGCTCAAAGAAAGCTAGAGGAACTACTGATTGTTTATGACACCTAAATGTATATGCAATCATTTGAGGTTTGGAAAATGATTATGCAAAGAGGTTGTTCTTAGAGGAAAAAAGTGAATTGATGATGCCTAGGGTACTCCCCTATGCCAAAACAACCATTCACAAGCACAAAACAAACTCACAAACAATGTTTTGCCTAAAAATAATATAATAGATCTCAAAAAAAAAAAAATCTTTATTGTATTTCAATTCAACATTTACATAAAAGTCTACAAAAATTTACATAATGACCCTCATGGATTTGCTCATCCACAACCAACCTGCACTCTCTCTATTTGCAACTTCTACTCCTTGGACTATTTCCTTCCTTCTTGTCCGATTGCATATTCTACTTCACAAACCTAACATAAGTCTCACTCTTATTTAACTCCAAAAAAAATTGCTACTAGTGCAGCTTCTGTCATAGGCGACTCCACTTATCATTCCCTTAACTCCTTCTAAGTCTTTGTGCTATTTTCCAAATACTCCTTTCCATAGAATTTGTAGCCTACACTTTATTCTTCATATTGTCCTCATGATCTCTTCACAATATCTTTTCTTTCTCTATTCTCAACTTGTGCATAGCCTTCAAGTTCTCCCTTTCTTGGATAGTACACGCTCACCACGTTGCCCCACATTGCCTCTTATCTGTATACACATTTTTGTTCAACTTGCAAAATTTATTTGTGTTCAAAATTCCATGGCCTCTTCTTAATTTCACCTACAATGTCAAATTCATATCTTCCACATGTTGTGCACCTCTCCTTTACTAATAATTGCTACACATTAATTTTTAATTAAAAATTCAAAACTTCTTCATACGCACCAATCCCTTTGTTTTTAGGAATTCATTCCCTTTTATGATTGACAAGTTGTGTGGCTAATGCCTTTCCATATTTTTCTCATGTTCCCAACCCTTCATTGATCGTCCCATCTATATTCATTTTTTTCTCCATATTTTGGTTGTATTGATTTTTGACATTCATGTATTTTTTTTATTTTTATTTTGCCAATATTCAAATTTGAATACCCCAACTTCTATGTGTAATGGAGAGATGAAACATATAGATATTAAACTCAGTAGTTTAATTTGATAAACTTTATAATACCTTGCTAGGATAACTTTTTCGGAAGCAATGTTCTGGTAGTGTGGAAGTGGGTGCCGATAGGAAAGAAAATTCAAAGTTCTCCAATTCACATGAAAATTTGGCGAGTAGGCTTAGAATGATGTCCTCAGGTCCTCTACAAAATTATTTTTCTCCAACCCTCATAAATTTTAAAAATTTAAACTTTCTATAAACTGACAACATACTTTTGGCATTAAATACAAATTTTCAACTTTAATTTCTTCCAAACAAAAGATATAACTTCGATTATTTTTTTCATATTCGATATGGAACCTCCAAGAATGTCCCTGCAAAAGGATTTTACTTGATTCCTTACAAATTTTCCAGAAATAATTTTCAAAACTACCCATGGAGGCTTAAAATGGTGTTTTGACGAAAAACTTCAAATTGACAGTTTGATTGCACAACATAGTTCCTTATGCCGAGATATGTAGAAACAAAGCCAAAGAAAACCAAAACTGAAATAAACAACTACAAATATTTTTGGTTGATGCAGATAACTCGTTCATCTGGGATGCTCCTGCATCAAACACACCAAGTAGAAAGATTGTGAGCATAGGCTCACAATGGTGGTGTTGAGTGATCACATCACCCTTCGAGATTGTGGAAAATATGCAACAAACTCCATCGCTATGAAATGTGCACATGGTTATGTCTTCTTTCTCTTTTTCTAACATCTTTCTGGAACATTTGTCATCTTCCTCCAACAATTTTGCACCCTTTTCGTCCTACCCTTTTTGTTCTTCCCTTCATGGAATCATGTCCACCATAGCCCGACCTCCTCCACCAAATTACTTCCCCTTTTTTCTCCTTCTTCATGGGATTCAACCCACCACCAATTGACTACTTCCACCAAAATCCTACAACATCTTCCACAATCTCTACAAGAAAATATGGAACATCTACATGTTCTTGCTTCTTTATCCCCCTCTCCTATCATTTCATCTAAAAATAAAATAACATTATAAAACTGATTTGCCTCATTTTCATTCGTAGCTCCAACTTCGAATTTCATTGTGACATCTTCCACCTTCATCAACATGTCCTCCAAAGAATAATTTTTTTATTCACTTCCTGCTTCCTCTACTACCAATGCAACATTCATCTTCTCACCTCCAATTGTAAGTTTTGCAAGCCCCTCTTCATACTTTTCCATCAACTCTCTTACCAACAACTCATTTATTCCTTTCATCTCTTCGTTCAACAAGAGATCATCCTCATCTTCTCCAATTTTTTTATCAAATTTAGGACTCTCCACGTTCATAATTTCAATTTCCAAATATGATTTATCCTATTTTTTATGAGAATAATGTGGAAAATAATAGATGCATCATTGTTACCTCCCTCTTTCACTATGCCATTGTTTGTCATCAACTTCATGCCTTCAAGAAAATGTCTCTGCTGCAACATCATGGTTTATTCTTCCATTTCATTCTTGAACCAACATACCATCATTTACAATCATATAGGTTCTATCACCAAGTTCCTCACCTTTTCTTCATTCCTAGACATGGGAATCTCTTGAACTCTCTTTCTATAGTCTCTTCTTGGTTTCCTACAAACAAATCAGCGTTAAATAAAATCAGAGGTTCATCCCTTCCTCGAGCTTCTTTTCCTCTTCATGTTTATTTATATGGGTTGCAACATATTCACTTTCTCCCTTTTCACCTCTATCAAGTCTTCATGTCCTCCAAAGGACTTATCATCATTGTAACTACCTTTCCTTTGTCAACATTTCTAACCTTGTTCCACTTCTCCATTACTGCTTCAACTTTCTCTATTTTTTCCATATTTTCATCTTCCCTCCATGTGTCCTCCAATGGAAAAAAAAAAATCTCTTTCTACTTCTTCAATCATAGCTGCAACTTCTTTCTTACTTGCAAATAAGTCATAAAAAGAATCATGAAAATCACATGTCCCCAATGGTCCTTCTTGTGCCACCAATTTCTTCTTCTCCATTAAATTTTCAGCTTCACCATCCAAATAACTTTGGATTCTTCTCATCTCTCCTCTCAACAATGTTTCATCTTTTTTCTCCTCAACCTCATCATCAAACTTGGGACCATTCGTGTTCACTATTTCATCTTGCAAATACCCTTCTTCCACTTCACACAACTCACTCCACTCACATGCCATCGATGCGACCTATGACTTAACATCTTCCCCACTTGTGTGGGTTGCCCCCATATGTTCTTCCTTACATTCCTTTTCTTGAATTCTCTCTTTGTTGTCATCTTTCAAGAGAACGTGCTCTTCTTCTCAATTCTCTCTACCTCATGAGAGAGATTTACTTCATCACACTCACTCCAATCCTCATCTTCTTTTCTCATGTCTTTTTGTTCACTTAGTTGTGCCTCAAATTTTTCCAGCTTATCCAATCGCTTGTTTATATTTTTTATCATCCTCCATGTCTTGTTTTCTTCATACCATCTCCATGGTTCCCAAATAATGAGCCTCTTTCTTATGACTATACCCATCTTGTTTGTTGTTGCAATCTCACTTCAATATGCAATCTACCATCACACTCAATCTGTAAAATAAATTCTTTCACAACTTCAAGCTCTCTCATTGCTTGAGAATCCTCTTACCTGCAACAACCCTCATTTCTTCTCTACCGCTTCACACTTGATTTCTGGTTTGAATTGCCTCATGGTCAGCAATTTGTTCACACTTCCACCCGTAGGTCTTGGTGGATCCTCTCCATGTTCAGGATTACCTGCTCAATACCAATTTATGCCCAGTGTACTCCCCTCTACCAAAACAACCATTCACAAGCATAAAAAAAACTCACATGCAATTTTTTTCCTAAAAAAAATACAAGATCGCAACACAAAATTTCTTTATTCCATTTTAATTTAGCATTTACATAAAATTCTACAAAAAACTTACATAATGACCCTTATGGCTTTGCTCATCAACAACCAACCTGCACTCTCTCTATTTGCAGCTTCTACTCCTTAGACTATTTCCTCCCTTCTTGTCTGATTGCATATTCTACTTCACAGACTTGACGTAAGTCTCACTCTTATTTAACTCCAAAAACAATTGCTACTAGTGTAGCTCCTATCATAGGCGACTCCACTTCTCATTCCCTTAACTCCTTCTAAGTCTCTATACTATTATCCGAATGCTCCTCTTCCATAGAATTTGTAGCCTATACTTTATTCTTCATATCGTCCTCATGATCTCTTCTCAATCTCTTTTCTTTCTCTATTCTCAATCTGTGTGAAACCTTCAAGTTCTCCCTTTCTTGGACAATACACACTCACCACACCATCCCACAAGGTCCTGCCTCTTATCTTTGCACACATTTTTGTTCAACTTGCAAAATTTATTTGTCTTCAAAATGCCATGGCCTCTTCTTAATTTCACCTGCAATGTCGAATTAATATCTTCCACATGGTGCACACCTCTCCTTTACTAATAATTGTTGCACATTAATTTTTAATTAAAAATTCATAACTTCTTCATACGCACCAGCCCCCTTTTTTTTAAGGAATTAGGTATGTGAGTCAAACCACAATAGTGGTTTACAAATTATATAAGGAAATTTCATTTTTTTCCTTTTCCCTAAACTCAATGGGTTCAGTCAAACTCAATGGTTTGACCGAACCTCATTATAGGTTCGACCGAACCCAAAAACCCTAAATAAAAATAATCTTATTTAAGGGGGTTCGGTCGAACTCAATGGTTCGACCAAACCTCATTATAGGTTCGACCGAACCCAAAAACCCTAAATAAAAATAATCTTATTTAAAGGGGTTTGGTTGAACATGGGTTTGACTCAACCCCCTTAAATAAGAAAAAAAACAAAAACATTGTCATTTTTTACTGTCATTTTCACTTTCTTTTTACCAGTTGCTTTCCCTAGTGCGTGCGGCGAATTGAAACCGTGATCTGCAAACGGCGAGCAAACTGACTTCATCTCTCTAGTGAACGCAAACTCAACTTTGTCTCTCCAAACTTCATCAACCCGACTTGCATATCGAGCACCAGGTATGTGAAATTTCAATTTTGTAGAGTTCAAAATGCATATGTTTGTTAAATTTCAAAACCCTAAATGCGAAATTTTTCAAATTTGTTGAATTCAAACTGCATTTGTTTGAAATTTTTTAAAGCATTTTCAACATACACTATTTTGTTTCCACATTTTTCATACATTTTTACTAGGGCACCTCCAATTTATTTGAGACATTATATCAAATAGTTCATTAACAAATTTATTTGAGAAATTATATCAAACAGTTCATGCTATAAAGTTTCTAGGGTGCATACAATGGAAACTTGGATAAAATTCTTCATATTTTTCCTTTGAGTCTTATGACATTACTCCACTAAATGTATGAATCAAAGAATAAATTTAGAGGAAAGAAACTAGATTGTTTGAATGAAATGTATAATAAATTACCCCTTAACTTAAAATTTAAATTCAAATTAGCAAGTTGAATTTACCTTTCTTTATGATCATTTATTCTAATTCAAATTTTGAAATAATTTTGTTTTACTCTTAATTATAATATATATATATATATATATATATTAGATGCTTAAATTTTTATGTGCTATGTGTAAATGAAATACGCCTTCCCATTTCAGCAATCAAAGCTATGGATAGCCTATAAAATAAAAAAGCTACCTTGCTCCTAAATGGAAAAACCAAGTGAAACATATATAAGAACTTAATAGCATATGGAAACAAACAATATAAAGTTATGAAGTTCAAATAGAACCACAAGTTGTATCATTTGAATGTGGGTAGATTTGTTGGTACCATTAGATGCAACATGCATATAGTTCCCTTAACAATATGGACAAGTAGATTTGACAACTCAAATCATACATATTTTCCAATAGACTCTATCTCACTAGGAAGATATCATTTGTAACATTAAAAATGTCCATCTCTACACATTTTTGGTGGTAGGTAGGTATTGCACAATAAGATAGAGGATGTAAACTGATTAAGACTTGGATAGTATTTTAAAAGGAATTTGAGGTGTGGAAACACTTCCCATATTAACCTATCAAGAGATAAATATGCAAAATAGATTTAATTTTAGTTACAAGAAAAATGTATAAATTATAAATTTATAACATAATTATGTACATGGGAAAATCCTCTTGGAAGAAAAATCCCACAACCAAAAACATGAACCAATTATATTATTTGATAATAATATCATTTACAATAAAATATTCATGTGCATACCCTTATAGTAGTATCATCAACATGTGATTCATATGGAGTAATTTCTAGTAGCATGATGATACCTATAAAATCATTATGCTTTCTCCATCTAACCTTATAGTGTAACTTCTCCTTCCATTACCATGTCATTACCTTTCTAGACCTTCCCCTCTTTATACATTCTCCTTTTTATCCTACACTACTCTTACCACTAATATATCCCTATACCTTGGATATACTATTGAAGAAATTTAACTTTCAATATCGCAAAAATTAGACCCATATTTTTAAATGTAAAATGTGTATAATAAAATACAATCCATGCTTCCTAATTCAACTTCATTAATATCTATCGAATGAACTTAGGTTCATTACAATAAGATAATCATATAGCCATAATTAGTTGTCAAGATAATGGTAAAGTTTTCAATAGCCATATTTATCCTTCCACATGCCACCATTAGACATACACATAAGATTCATTAGGAAAAGTGGATGTGTGGATATGTGGATATGTGTCAAAAAAATGCTTTGATAAGATGTGTGTAAGGAAAAAATGGAGTTCAAGTGTTTGATTTATGTCTATATCATAGGTCATAAACTCTAGGGGAATTATTACCACTTTGCACAATATTGCAACATATATATATATTCAAAATGAGGCAAAAAATACAATAGGAATAATATGGATATGCAAATTTTATCATTACATTTTTTTCCACTTTAAGATGCATGTGAACATTTTAAAATAATCGTGCATCTCAATTTAGACATCAAAAAACATGAAAAAGTGGTTTGTTGTCTTGTGTACAACACATCCTTTTTCTTTTGAGAAAATTATCTATCACTTTGTAAAATCCTTGCTATGTTGAGATTATTTAATTTTTTCCCTCCATATTTGTAGTCCTTTTTATTTCTAGAAATATAATTTATGACATTTTTTCTTAATAAACAACATATGAATAAATTTTACATGGTTGTAAATTTTACACATGGTTGTATGCAATCTCATATATATAGTACGTATGGTTGTGATTACAATGTTTATATTGTGTTTAGATTTGGTTTTATATTATCCTTCCAAAAAAAGTTTGATGTTTATAATATTTTGATTTACCTTTGGATTTTGTAGACACTAAATCTCACATACACTCATATCCATACCATGGTCCCCACCCGAACACCTAACATCCACTTATTAACAAAATTCATGATACCTTAATTCCTACACTTTATCAAAATCAAATTAATTTTTCTTTTAGACCTAAAACGATCAAGGCCTAAACTAATTAAAATATTTATTGTAAAAATTTCCATAGTAAAGTACAAAATAGAGAAGGGCATGTCAACCCACAAATCATGAAGGTGTAGGGACAAAACCAAGAGACCCATCAAATAGGATTGTAGCAATCATATATAGACAAAATTGATTAAGAAAACCTACCATAAATGGAAAAAAACCTAAAAAGAAGACATATATTACATATTTTTTGAGTGCCCATATATTACATATATATAGCAAAAACTAGCAGAGGGTGAGGGACATGAGTGAGGAGAAACAACATTTCCTTATGTGCCTCCATTGTTTCTCCATACAATAGAGCGCTCAATTCTATTTTATGTCCATTGATTGTATTATCCACTAAAGATTCATCCCATTCTTGCAAGGTTCATTTCAAAGAAATTCAAACACAAAGGAAACTAGAATTTTCCTTTAAAACTTTGTGTCTAAACAAATACCCAACAAAATATTTTTCATTATGTAAGTTATCATCTTGAATGGCATTGTTTAGGGAATGGTCCAAAAAGAACTTATAAAACATAATCCACTACAAACTAAGCAACTAAACCATAATTTTGAAGATCCATAACATTAAACAAAAATAAAGACACTACCTAAGAGAGAGACATTAACTAGAGAGTTTCATATAGAATTTGGTCACCTACGGTCACCCAAATTACTAACTCCACATGCCAACAATCAATCTTGAAAATTTTCTTCAGCATTTTGAAAAAAAAGTCTCAAACTCTAAATGTACTCCCTTTTTGGGATGGGATGAATGCTTTCCTATTGATCAAATTGGCCTCCATTGTTACTCGAGTAGAATAAATTAACCAAATATTTAAATGAATCATTCTCTCACAAATATTGAAATAAATTAAAATAAATCCAAGTAAATCTATTATTCCTAGATAATTCAATGAAAATTATGATAAATTAGTTTATATATCAATCAAATTATTTAACATATTTAATCAAATTAGATAAAAATTGAAAATAATTCAATCAATTCATTGATCAAAATAATTAAGAAATTTCATTAAATAAATAAATTAGTTAATTAGGTAATAATAGTAGCCACATTTTAATTGGGTTTTAAACTCATGATACATGATCAAATCCTAGCAATTTATCCATCATATAAAAAATCTATAAATTGAGATCAAATCCATCATTTTATCTCTCAATTTTGAGCAAGTATATTTTATCTAGTTGGGCAATAAATGTTTTATCATTTGCAAGATATATCCATTTGTCAATATGTATTTCATTATAATTTTAGTTCATTTTTTGTGTAATTCATCTTTTCACTCTATTAGAGGTGATTTTTTAATTCAATTTGAAGTCTACATTTATTTTCCTCAATGTCTCATTTATTTAAATTCAATGCTTACAAATTGACATGCTTGGTGGGATGCAAACCCACAAATGCTCAGTTACATTTTATATTTTATACTATTAAAGTATTTGATTTATGCTTTATTTGTTATTTAATCTATGTTGATCACATTTTTCTATATCTATCCTCTTCGCCTATCCTTCTCTATGGATATGTTCCACTCATATCTACCACCCTGAGGTGATCCATGTCTCAATCCTTGTCAAGGTCACTCCTCCTCTCTACCTATATCCTTTCTCAATGAGCTAGATCTATCACTGCTACTCCCCAAAACACCTACATTTAAATATTAAAAAAATGTTCAATAAATCATACAACATTGATTAAAACTAACTAAACAATGAAAGCATTTAATATTATAACACCTTATGAATTATATTGAATGTCCCCACCTTGAAATTTATAGCCATCGATGTCAATCACTTATTCATACTATAGCTTCGTTCTCCAAAACACCTACATTTATATAAAAGTGATTTTTTAAGAAAAATAATATTTAACCTACTTTTAACTCAACAATAATGGATGTATTTCTATCATAAACTCTTTGTACTCATAACAAAATCATGGCCTAGGTAGAGTATAAAAAATGTTGTTTCCAACCTCATATGTAAATCTAGAGTTAGAGTGTCAAAATTGTTGAATTTCATCCTAGTATGTGCTATTAATTAGCTTCTTATCGACTCATGGAAGCCTACTGCTAAAAGCCCAAGTATGATTTTCAATAGGACTTTCTAATCATGATCTTATTGATAGTACTAAATTGATAATGTTTTACGATTTAGGCTTAATTCAAGACAAGTTTACCTTAATAATTGAGCCTTTTTAATTATTTAATTTGTTACTAATGATGTTATTAGTCTATGAGCAACTCTTTTATCTTTTTCCTTACTATTATTTACAATAGAATTTAATGCATTAAAAAAAACTTTAACAACAATATTATTTCGATCAAACTTTTTGTTTACATGAATCTTTGAAATTTATTTAGTAAAGGTCTCATTTTGTACATCTTTAGTAATTGTATAAAAATTTGGAATATTTTGGTTAATACATCTTATTGGAAAACCATTCATTGAAAATTTTTGAAGCCCACAACCGAATGGTTTGTGATGACCTCTTGCCTTCAAGAATTTCTATTATGCTCATTAATTTCAAACCATTTTGGGGTTCTTGAATGTTTTTAAATTTTAACAAACTCATTACAAAAAGATGGATTTTGAATTTCTTTTTCTTCTTCACATTTAGGTTCTCTCTTATGTAATTTGGAGACACATTGAGTTTCATTGGTTCATGTGAGATATTTATAACAAGTATGCAATGAAGTCAAACTTTATTAGATTTGATTCTTAATATGAGATATTTATTTTGCTTTCCAATCTATAATTTTTTGATGTTCTTGGCTATATAATTGAAGTTCATTTATGTTAACAACTATTAGATTAAATATTTTTATCCCCAATTATTTTCAAATGATTTTATACTTTAATCTTTGTATTCTTGTTCTTTCTTTCATCATTTCATTTAAAATTTGAACCATTTAAGGATGCTATGTTATAGATTATAGTTGTCTTCCAATTCTTTTTAAATTGTTAATAGTATGAAAATATTATTGATGAGTAGATGAATTATTACAAGTTCTATTTTAGATTTGTATTCTCTTTATCTAGATATATTATTTACCAAAGTCTCATTGCTTTTTTAGGTGTACTGTATATATATATAACATGGAAAATGCAAATCATGTTCCACCTGTGCCAGATTCTTTGTTTGCAAATACTAGTAATGAGATAAAAAAATTGAGAGATTCATTAGCACATGGTGCAAACCCGGGGATATATAGTGTACCATGCATGTTAATATTGCATAGTCTAGAAAAACTAAAAGATGAACTTGAGAGGACTAGTGCATATTCCCCAGACTACTGCTATTCTTTCCCGCATGCGGGAAGAAGTACATGGTGACGTTCCCCTTAAACAAATACAAGATAATGTCACCAAAGAAATGATAAAAGCCACTTGTTTTCCATTTTATCAAAATGTGCGTAAGGTTAGGGGATACCAGGTCACTAGATGTGTCAATCATGCTATGGCCTCATTGATCTACCCACGATTTCTCACAGCACATGGTCTATACCCAAACAATGACCAGATTCCATTGTATTTTGTTCAGCAGTTGTATGTTGAGGTCCATTTGGGCCTCAAAGTTAACTACCTAGACATTCCACCATATGTTGGTCAGGGGCATGGTAGGATTGCTGATAGGCCCACCTATCATCAAGCAGATAGACCACCCCCAGTGTTTAAAGGGTATTGGTTGGTGACAGGTCTCCTACTCTCACCCTAGCTCTAGCCCCCATCGCAAATGAGGTTGTCGTTGCTTCCCAAAAGGAAGCAATTGACACTGTAGGTGACATTGCGGCTGCCACCACTAGGATATCTGATGATCGTGTAGGTCAGTATTTGATATCCAGACATTCCCGATCCACACCATTTTTAGCACAGTGGACCACCATGGATCCTTTTACAGTGGTCGGCATCCCTACTCCTACACAGCTTGATGCACTTATAGGAGATATGTCATGCATGACTCTGCATTGCTTGGCTGAGGACCTATTGGAGGCATATGCCCACATTGCATCAGACAATGGGATCGGCATAGAGCATGTTAGAGATCATTTGAGACATAGAGGTCGTTTAGTTCCAGGATCCCATTACTCTCAGCCGAGCACTAGTGCGCATCAGGATCCACCTACAGTTCATACGGTAGCTACGCAGACTATGGGTTTTACTGATATGTTGATTGGTTCTGGTTCATCATCACCGATACCATCTCACCTTCATAGTCCTCTACATTCATCATTTCTGGCACGACACGAGATAGATCAGATGGATGCAGATGTTGATTCATCACTTGATTATTTGGTGGATATGGTGGAGGCAACTGTTTCAGAGGACTTAGGTCATTTGATATCAGATGATGTGCATGTGCATGTTTCAATTCTTTTTTCATTATTTTTTAAATTTCTTTTTAACTAGATATTCATATAAGTTGATATATATGTGTGTATATATTGTTACAGGTGGACATACCTCATATCACTCCTAGCCTTGGTCCAGTTCGTGTGCATGATTGATGTGACTTTTTGGATGAATCTGCTATCAATGGACATGTGAGTTTTACATTTTTATATAATCACACGTGTATATGTACATGCAATATATTTATGTATGCATAGATCTAGATTGATATTTAAAAATACAATCTCATTTAAAAATAACTTTCATAAAATTTATTTAATATAAATTAAATATGTATTTAACACATCTTGTACATAATTTTATTTGCAGGGCTCAACACATCCATCAGAGCAGGACCATTCTCATTCAGATGGCCATTCATCTAGGAGTAGACATTCATATTAGGCCATGTATTCTAGATTTATAATCTTTACCACATGTATTTGATTATATGATGATCTTTAATAGTATTTGATATTTGATGATCTCTAACTTACACTTGCTTCAAGTGATATACATACATTTGCTTATTTTTTGATCTTTAGTATTCAACATTTGATGATCTTTAATTTACATTTTTCTTTTATGATATGTACATATATTTTCTTATATGATATATACATGCATTTGCCTCTTTGCTTATAATATGTGTTATGTTTATATGTATTGAATCCCTTTACATATATGTACATGTGTTTGCTTATGGTTTAAACATGTTTACGTAATATATGTATGCATTTGCTTTAAATATTCAATATACATACATGTTTTCTTATTTTATGATCTCTTACAACTTACATTTCCTTATATTCAATATACATTTGATCTCTAGTAGAATTTTAGGAAATCAATGCCATTTTATAATTAAGTTCATTCATGTTGATCACAATAAATATTTTTTTAAAAATGACTTAAGCAACATGAACCATTGAGTTGAGAACAAGATATAATCTTTTTGACAAGTAACTTGAAATTCAATTCAAATATAGTTTTAAGAAAATTCAATTCAAATTATATCGAGCTATTATACGTTTTTTACAAGTAACTTGAAATTCAATTCAAATATAATTAAGAAAATTTAATTCAAATTATACCTCTATTATACATTTTCAACAACTAACTTGAAATTCAATTCAAATATAATTAAGAAAATTCAATTCAAATTATACCTCTAATATTTATACATTTTTGACACTTTAACAAAATTCTAAAATTACTAGATATGTTGTGCATACCTATGAATTAAATAACAACAAACTCCACAATGAAATAACGTGTTTGTTTACTAATTGATTCATTTAAACTAGGATCTATTTATTCCATGTACACTTGAATAATTTAGATTCACTTGGAGCTAGATTTTGGAGAAGTTTTTGCACATTTATCAAGGAGGCAAATATTGGAGCTCGACAACTTTTCATTTTTATCAATCAAGGAAAAATTTGGAGGATAATTTAACTAAGTTGGTAGAGGACTTGATTAGAGTCATCTTTAAGTTGAAGAAGAAAATGGGACAACAAAGAAAAAGAAAAAATTCATCTCAACGAAAGTTGTCAAAAGAAGAAGAACAAAAGAGGCGTGATCAAAACTTGGAAAATTATCATAGAAAGAAACAAGGTACATGCTTGTTTCTTCTCTCTCTCACTCTCAAGTGTGTGTTTAGGACTTTTACTTTGAAGGTTTCTAGCCATCATTGCACTCGAATGACTTTAAATACTTTTAAATATCCTCAAGTCATCTTGGTCATGCAAGTTGCAATGTTTATATGATCCTTGACTCCAATTCCTTAAGCCAATTCTTTTTGTTTCAATATTTGTGTTTTGTGTCTTTCATCTTTTTATTTTCATCACTTCAATGTTCTCAAATTATTTTTATGTTTTATGCTCTAGGGATTCCTCAAGCTGGAGTCGAGCCAAATCTAGATATTGGAACAAACGAATCTATTGAAGAACACATGGACCTTGAAGTTAGGGAGGAGACCCAAGTTCAAACAATGCTTATTGGAGAGGGGTCAAGATCAACTCCTTCTACTAGTATGGATGAGCATATAAAACTAGCACAAACTTCTCTCACTTATAGCTCATCATGTTTTATCAATTTTTTTGCTTGCATACATAAACTTCATTTATATATTTAACATCATCTCTCACTTTTGTTTGCAAAATATTTTGTGACACATGTGTAGGAAGGGCTCAACAATCAAGAAGTTTTCATGCTCAATTCGAGCCAAATCTAGACATTGGATCAAATGAATCCACTCAAGAATGCATGGTCCTTGAAGATAGGAAGGAGGCACAAGTTCAAACAATGCATGTTGAAGAGGGGTCGGGATCACTTCCTCCTACTAGTATGGATGAGCATATAAAACTAGTTGAGAAGGTGGGCAAACAAATTTCTCATAGAAATTTAGATCATTTACTTGAAATGGATATGGAGAAACTGAAATATTATGCCAACTAGCCTTATAATAAGAGAAAGAGGTCAATGACTGATGAGCTCAAAGAGTCATTACAATTGTTGGGTGACCATTCAGCATCAAATAAGAAGAAACACATGGGATTACAAAAGGATATTGTTCAAAATGTTAAAAAGGGTAACTTAGATTCCATTGGGAAAGGATCTTGAACTGTGGATAAGGCCACTACAAGAAGGGTGATGTTGACATCTATTGTACATCAAGATATAGCAAGAAAAAGAAAAATGTTAGCACTTTCAACTGAAATTGGTTATAGTAGAACCACATTGATAAAATATGAGAAAAAGAGATTTTTTTGGATGAGAGTTTAGAAGGAAATTGGGCAATTATGTGTAGAGCTCCCCATTCTAATAGGATTGAAGATGTTGTTAGGAACTTGGTCTTAGATTTTTGGCATGATCAGACTCGTCCATCATCAAATACTAGAGATGTTATGAGATACATGATTGGACCTAGTATTGATGAAAATCATATCAAACATTGGCTAGACATAACACAATTTGAGATGTATATGAATTTTTGTAATGCATATCCTTATATAAAGATTGGGAAAACAATGTTTCAAAGGTTAAAGCCATATTATGTGAAGATAAACAAGTTTTTTGAAACTTGTTGTTGTCGTTATCATATTGAATTTGATCTCTACTATCAGGTGTTTTAAAGATGAGAGAAGAAAAGATGTGGGTTTCAAAAATGCACCTGTAAGCTTTTTCTATAAAGTCTATATTATGTGATCACAAAATGGACTTCTGTAAAAT
>VDFB02278674.1:0-97099 GCA_007258455.2 Sequoia sempervirens | reverse complement strand
GTGAACTTGTAAGAGAGGGAGACCAACCACGTTAAAGGCCCCAAGTCACAGAGAGCCAAGAGCAGAAGGCTGATCTAACTTACCTTAGCTTAAAGGGGTGTTTTAAAATGAGGGAAAAGAATGATGAGGACTATAAGGTCCTTCAATCACTCTGTACACCCAAAATCAGTTTTGGGGCTAGGCGAGCAAATTTTTTGGTTCAAAACTATGCCTCAGGAAGCTCTCTACCCAAGGATGAAAGTGTGGTTCTAAGATGACAACATGGGGTGTTGGTGTCTCTTAGGTGCGCTGGCATCTATATGGCTAGAGGACTGAAAGTACAATGAGAATTGCCAGAAAATGAGCTAACATCCTAGCTAGTGGTTTCTAAGGGAACAAAACAACACTATAAAATAAGAAATATACAATCGAATATGATAAAGCAAGTATATTAAAGCTATGGTGACAAAAATGATCTCATAAAAGAGCCTAATTTCCAACTAGCTCCAAATGCGCGTTCACCTACACACAAGGAGGAAAATTGTTGGGGGGTTGTATAGGGGTTTTCCTCAGTTAGACCACCATTTTGGTGTTTCCACCTCCATAGACAACCAAGATAGCAACTGTAGAGAAAAAATATGATAAAGGAGGTGTGAGATGGGGTTAAAAAGAAAATAGCATAGATAAAGTGACAACCAACACTTCTAAGCTATTAACCTCATCTAAACAAGAGAATACAAAAAAATGGAGATATCAAAATGAAAGCAAACAAAATAAAGCATTCCCCATATTGTAGTTGATTCCTTCTCTTGCTCTCCTTCTTGTTATGCAACTTTTCCCTCAAATTTGTTGAAATACTTGTGCAAAACCTGTAAATGGTAGCAAGAAAGTTGGAGACAATTAGCTATTAAGGTGAAAGTGGAGAAGGAAGGTTGCTTTTATAGGCAACCCTTCGAATGGATGGATGAGATTAATCCTCTAGAAGGATTCCAAGATCAATGGTCCAGAATTGATGCACCAAGAATATGTTATTCCTAGAGGAATCATGACAGACAGACATGCAGGGACATGCAGGCTATGACAGACATGCAGGGACATGTAGGCTATGAAAAACATGCAGGGACATGGAGGCTATGACATGAAATAATGACAAGGTATCATTGACAAAGTGGAGGTGCATAAATAATTTATTCAAAATGGAGGAAAATGACAAGTGGCAAATAAATAATTTATCCAAATTATTTATTTAGAAAAATGACAAAAGGAACATTTAATTAAATTAATCAATTTAATTAAATAGGGAGGTGGAAATTAGACATGGATAATTAATTTGAATTATTTATCCAAAGGAGAGGAATGAAACACAATTAAATAATTTCAACAATTATTTAATTATAGAAATATAATAGGTTAAATAATGATTATTATTATTATCTAACTATAGATGAAAGATAAATAATTAAATAAATAAATATTTATTTAATTATTGAAGAAAGGGATATATTAACAACACAATTAAATAATTTTAATTGATCAGGATAGAATAAAGATGAGAAGGTGAATTAATTAAATAATTAAAAATGATTTAATTAATAGAGGAATGTGGTCAAACTTAATTGAATAATTAAAATTATTCAATTATCGAAGGACAACAACCAAGAAAAATGACACTCGCAGACTTAGGACATTTTTCAGTGTCTACATTTTGCCCCTCTTTGACATAATGCAGCTCATCGCATTGTGTCAAAGAAATTTAATTCTAAAATATGCCCCAGTGACAATAGGGTATGGGTATGCCCCAGTGAAAGAAGAATGACGAGGAGGGTTGTGTATGCCCCCTTGAGAGGATAGGTGAGTTCAAAGAACACGAATGTGCTCTCAAAATGGATGATAAGACTAGAGGATGAAGGATAGAAGAAATGTTAGCTTGGAAGGGGATGGATATTAGCATGGAAGAGAAAGGAGGATGAAGATGGAAAGCTAGACAAGAAATGATAAGGGAACCAACTTTCATGCTTACATTTTTATATTTATCATCATTGGGTAGATTATTGTAATGGCCAAAAAACACCATGATATGATGTAGACCAAGGTGTGCAAGGTTGTACCATCACATGAGACAAGCAGTCATAGATAAGGATGATCATGACTCATACTAAGAGAGAGATTTCCCTAGTCTTTTTATCATAATCAACCACAAATAGTAAAGATAGGAAAGAAAAATCATGAAATGTCATTGCTCCTCTAAATCATGTTGTCAAGACATCCTTAAGGAACTAGCATCATGATTGCCAAAAGACAAAATTGCATCATAAAATTAAATGCCAAGTGTCTGAATGCCAAAATGTCAAGTTTGTCAAGTTTTTCAAGTGTGTTGGAATGTCAGATGTCTTGGTGTCAAAATGCCAAGGTTGACGATATGAAGATGCCAAATTGGTGTTGAGTTTAGGAAGGACACATCTTGAATAATGTCAATGTCAAGATTGTTGAATTCAGGAAGGACACATCCTAAATTATGTCAATGCCAAAGTGATGCCAAATTTGGGAAGGACACATCCCGAAAGAGGTTGATGTCAAGATGTCAGATTCGGGAAGGACACATCATGAATGATGTTAATGTCAAGATGCTGAGTTGATGTAAAGTTTAGGAAGGACTCATCCTGAATGATGTTAATGTCAAGATTGTCGAATTTAGGAAGGACACATCCTAAATCATGCCAATATCAAGAGGAATGTATCTCAAATGTTGTGAGAATCCTCAAAATGCCAGATGATTGTGATGATTCCTAAGAAGGACACATCCTATGGCATGATTAAATGATGGGCTACCCTTCAGAAGGGCACATCTGTAGAGTAAGCAATATTTTACTAGTTTGACTAAGTTTGATTGAGTTTGACCAATTTTGATATGCCAAGACGATTGTTGTGCTTGAGTAACAGATTATAAAAGTTTGCTTGGGTAGATTGTTTATTCAAATTTTGACAAAGACCATGATAAATTTAAAGACTATTTCATGTGTGTGAGAAAATTGTGCAATGAACCCTAATGGACTAACCTAGCATGGCCTCGGGGGCTCATCAACAGATGGCCTAGCCTATGTCATACACTCAGAGACCTCATAGTTCGACATGACCAATGACTTTGTCTTGTTGACCAAAGATTGAGTCATGACTTATTTTGACAAACCTATTAGGACTGACCTAATGTCTCAGGGACTTGAAGATGAGCCTTGCTTATGTAGCAAATGTGCAGAGACAACATAGTTCGACAATGCCAAAGACTAATCAAGACTTGAACTAACGTGCCTGTGTTGACTGACATGACTCTATTTTTTGGAATTTTTGTGTTTTCTTTAGAATGTTTTTTCAATTTTTAGGTCTTTTTTCAAGACATTTTATAAATTTTAGGTCTTTTTAAGGACATTTTATGATTTCTAGGTCCTTTTTTAGGACATTTTATTATTTTTTAGGTATTTTTTAAGGAAATTTTATGATTTTTAGGTCTTTTTTAGGACATTTTATGATTTTTAGGTCTTTTTTCAGGACATTTTATGATTTTTAGGATCATATGTGGTATCCACTACAATCTCATGAGAAACTTTTGCCCTAGTCAAGTTGAGAATGAGCCAAGAAAAATGGAATGTAAAGAAAAGGCATGACTAGCATGGACAATGGACAATATGCAAGACTTGATTTCAACCATTGTTAGCCATGGATGGAAATGTCATGATGTTGGGGTGAAGTGTTATGACGAATGTCGGAAAAGAGTATGTTTATTAGGGACAAAGGTATATAGAGTGATAGTAGATGGTACAACAATTATTGACTACACATGGCGCCTGTTTGCTAGGTTTTCACCATGGTACTTATCCAAAGTGCCTGTTTACCAGGTTTTCACTATTGAACGAATTATTTCTCTTTATTTTTGTCATTTAATTATTTATATATATATATATTGGTGTCACCAGGATGCCTGTTTGCCAATTTTTCATCAAGGTGATGATGTTTTGTATTTTTAAAAAAAAAATTGTATTTTTTCAGAACTTTTTCCCTAGCTCTCTAAAGCTAGGTATAAAATTGATAAATGCCATATCCATGGACTGCCTTGACGATGACCCGATCTTGTGTGGATGACTGTGTTGGATGAAAGGAACTGATCGGGATGAGGAGTACGAGTGAAAAATATGAAAGATGATAGATGTGACAAATGAAAGAGGTTATGGTATGATCCCTAATGTGCACACAATGTGGGCCATTAGGCCTCAGCCGGAAAGGAGCTTGGGCAACCAATGAGCTAGAGTAAAAGAATTTGTTGTCAAAGATTCATTGAAAGACATCGTCGATGGAGGGATATCATGGATATGTGAACATGGATGGATGGAACAGAGTATATGGTATGAGTGAGAGTGACATGGATATAGACCTTGGATCAATAGGTGCTTTGTTTGACTTTTTTCCCTGATAGTTGCCCCTAGTGATTTTTGATGGAGAGGCATACTTTGAGATCGAATTTTTCTCATTTTCACTTTTGAATTTTATCTTTCTTTTGTCTGATAGCTTTTTATTTTGGCTATGGGACTTGTCTTGATTTTCTTTTCTTTCTTTTGATTTTTGATCTCCTTTTAAAGATATCATGTTCATTGGAGCTTTTCCTTTATTCTTTTCTTGAGCTATGATTTGTTGATCCATGTCTATGATGCGAGTGGACATGTGTGAAATGGGGGAAGTAGGTGAAGTGAAAGGAATGTTTAGTGGATGAATGGGAGTGGCGATGCCATTAATGGAATCTTTTGGACTATCCTTTTCTGTACTGTTAACATCAAAGGAGGCTTGCACATCCTTAATGACTTGGCAAGATGACTTAGTAGAGATGACAATAGGAGATTCATATCCTAGCCCAGGGTAGGTGGGATGGAAGGATGATGATTGGATATCCTCAACGGGGTCATGCTCAAAGAGTGGGTTATCGTAAATTTCTTGGTCAAACAAGGGGTTATAATAGATATGAAAAGCTTGAGAGGAAGTAGATATGGCAAAGGCCGATTTGTCATCAGGGTCCCGAAAGGTTTTGTAGACATCCAAATTTGATCGCCCCATACAATCAAATTTACCTCTTCATTCACATGCATTTTTTTTTTTTTTTTTAAAACAAAGGGGTAAAATTTTTATTGAAACTCAAAGAACAACATTACAAAAAAATCAAGAGACCAGAGTCCCCAGGATAACCAAGACCACCAAGCAGGAAAAGACAAACATCCATCACCCATCACCTTCTCCCTTCCTGTCCTCAACTAGAATTCTCTCAAAGTCAGGACGAAGTGCCGGAGAGACCATTTCCCACTCCTCAATTCTCCATCCCTTAGCATACTCTGACGCCCATTTCGCCAAGCAATCAGCAGCCCTATTCCACTCCCTTGGAATATGAACGAAATTCACCAACTCCATTAATGAACTAACTCGCAAAATCTGTTGCACCACCCCAGCCAACTGCCAGCTAACATCCTCCACTTTCTGCTTAATAAGTAAATTGATCAAAACCTGGGAATCAGATTCACAGACAACCCTTCTCCAACCTAATTCATGAGCTTTCTCAAAAGCATAGAGAATTGCCAACCCTTCCATAAGGTTGACAGTATGAACACCCTCGTATACTGAAAAGAGGAACACCACCGAACCCAAATGATCCCTACCAATTCCCCCAATACCAGCCGGCCCCGGATTGCCTCTGGAGGAGCCATCAGTATTGATTTTGAGAACCCCAATTGGGGGAGGCTGCCAGAAACCAGACCTTTGAACTCTCTGCTTCAAATGCTTACCACGCTTTACGCCTGCCGAGCCCAGGGACATTCCCTGAATCCCCAATCTCTCCGCCACTTCAGCATCCCTTTTCTCCAAGGGGAATTCCAACTCACACTTAGCCGCCACCGTCTCCTGAACCATGCCCAAAGTTCTCTGCCAAATTTGTTGCACCAACTTCTTTTCTCCACAAAAAATTCGCCGGTTCCGCTCCAACCAAATCTGCCACAAAATGAAGATAGGACCCACAGACCACACCATCTGTAAAAAGGAAGCCATAGACGGAGGCCTACCCAACCTCTGCCAAAACTCAATCAAGGAAGAAGCATGAACACAGGGACTATTCCAAACCCCCCACCAGAAATGCCAAATCTTGAGGGAGAAAGGGCAGCGAAAGAACAAGTGAGCCGAGTCCTCCCCATTAGCTCCACACAAAACACATATCGAGGGACCCTGGAAGCCACGCTTCTGAATGTTATCCCAAGTCAAGCACCTATTCCAAGCCAAAGTCCACACAAAGCAATTACATTTTGGCCAGGAAGACTTGTTCCATATCTTCTTCCACCACTGAAATTCATCCCCCTCCACCCTATGGGACAGTAGCTCCTGGTAGCCAGAAGCAACCGTATAGTCCCCTTTAGGATTGGGAGACCAGGCAAGCACATCATCATTCTGGAGAGAACTGCAACGTCTACTAGAGAGGATACTATGTAGCTCAACACATTCCTCTGGCAACCCAACATCAGGCCATTCGTCAAGAGACTTCCATCCAGCCACCTCCAGCTGACCCCTAAAGGAAAATGACTTAAAGTCACTTACCCGAGTCCAGCCACTCTCACGAAATCTCTGACAGAGATTTAACAAGTGAGGAAACTGAGAGATAAGGGGGGGGTATCCATCCCACGAATCAGACCAGAATTGAACCTCAGTCCCCTTGTTACAAATCCAAAATAAGCCATCCTTAATAAGAGTAGCTCCTTTCTTAAGCGTACTCCAGATCACTGAGCCCTTTCCAAGAAGGGGGTAACGAGGCATCTCCATCTGAGGGATTCCTTGAAAATACTTCTGAGAAAGAATCTTGGCCCAACTCTTATTCTGCTCCTTACACCACCTCCAATATAGTTTCGCAGCCAAAGCCACACCAGTCAAAGCCATCTGCCGCAGACCCAAGCCACCATATTGCTTTGGGCTGCACACCACCTCCCATCTAACCAAGCTCCATTTGGAAGACTCCAAACTACCTGCCCATAAAAATTGACGTGTTACAGAATCCAAGTCCTTAACAAAACCCAAAGGGGCAACCTGAAGCATGCATCTGTAGATGGGCAAAGCTTGTACCACCGACTTGATAAGCTGAACACGGCTAGCAAAGGATAGCCACCGGTGAGTCCAGTGATTAACCTTTGCCCTAAATTTATCTAAAATGCTCTGCCATGACTCCCGAGGCAATCTGCCCACCGCGATAGGGAAACCAAGATAGGTCAAAGGAAGTGTCCCGATCTGAAATCTCAATGTTTGAGCAATCCTCCTCTGAATGGGACGCGGAGTGTTGAAGAAAAAAATAGATGACTTATCCTCATTGATTTGTTGGCCTGAGGCAACCAAGTAAACATCCAGCACTCTACGTAAATTAGAAGCCTCACGCATTGTGGCCCTACCCATCAGAGCAGTATCATCCACAAATTGAAGATGAGACTGTGGAGGTAAATTACCTCCCCACTGCCAACCCTGTATGCTACCCATCTCCACATTCCTTCTAAGCAATCTCCCTAAACCTTCAGCGAGGAGGATAAACAAGTACGGAGAGAGAGGGTCCCCCTGACGGAGGCCCCTAGAAGCACCGAATAGCTCAGAGTGATTCCCATTAATAAGCACAGAAAAAGAGACTGAGGTGACACAACTCTTAACCCATTGAATCCACTCCGCCGCAAACCCAAAAGTAGCAAGAACCTTCCACAAGAAGGACCATCGAACTCTGTCATAAGCTTTTGCCATATCTAATTTGATAAACATTGCCTTTTCCTTAGAGTTGGCCATAGAATGGATGACTTCAGTAGCAATAACAATCCCATCCAGAATCTGTCTGCCAGCAACAAAACCACTCTGTTCCTCGGAAATCAACTCCTCAAGACCCTTTTTCAACCTGTCAACAATTACCTTAGAGATGATTTTGTAGATGACATTGCAAAGAGAAATGGGTCAAAATTGGCTTAACCTATCCGCCCCCTCACATTTGGGAATAAGAGCAAGGAAAGTAGAATTTAACGCCCTTAGCATCTGCTTGTTCCTTTGAGATTCTTGCACAACCTCCAGGAGATCCAAATTAATAATATCCCAAAATTCTTGGAAAAACTCGATCGAGAAGCCGTCGGGACCTGGTGCCTTCCCCTTTTGCATTTGGAACACAGTTCCTTCAAGTTCTTCCAGAGTGATATCATTCATAAGCTGTTGGTTTAGCTCCCTAGACACAAGCTGAGGGATACAAGACAGAACCTGGGCCTCCTCAGGAGACCCCCCTTGCGAGTCCTCCCTAAAGAGAGAAGCAAAGTATTGTCTTACCTCATTGGAAATTTCAGGGAAGGAAGACAAATGTTCTCCCCCATCATTCACTAGACCAGAGATATAATTCCCATGCCTCCGCGCTTTCACCGAATTGAAGAAAAAAGATGTATTTTTATCCCCTTCCTGCAGCCAAACTATTCGAGCCTTCTGTTTCCAATATATTTCTTCCCTTAGCTCCCATTCCTCCAAGTTTCTCACAGCTTGTGCTTCAGCCTGAAGAAGCTCAGGTGTCACACCAACCTCCCTTAACCTCCTTGTGATACTATCCAAATCTTCCTGAGCCCCTGCCTTTTCCTGGAAGACATTCCCAAAACACTGAGAGTTCTAGCCCTTAAGCTGATATTTAACATGTTGAAGACACTTGGAGAAAATATACATTGCCGTCCCATAAGCAGGTCGACCACTCCTCCACCATTCTGCCACATAATCCCTTAGAGAAGGGTCACGCAACCACATGAGATGGAACCTAAAAGAAGGCGTACGTGAAGCACAGGTTGAATCAATGGCAAGCTTGATAGGCCAGTGATCTGAACCTTTCCAATCCAAGATCTCAGAGCGGGATGACCACATCCCCCCAACCCAGTAGCAGGACACCAGAAAGCGATCCAGTCTTTCTGCGATGCAAAAATCCCCAACTCGACGGTTGTTCCAAGTAAACTGCCCATTACTAGGCTTGATATCAACAAGATTTAAAGAGTTGATGCTATCCCTAAGCAGCAAAGCAGAGGGCTCCAGCCTCCCAGAACCACCCCGCTTCTCAGCCAACTCACAAATAGCATTGAAGTCACCAGCCATAATCCATGGATGGAAAGGTGCCATAGAACGGACTAACCTGATATGAGACCACAGATCTTGCTTACCCCGGATGTCAGTAGGAGCATAGATATTAGAAAAGAGAATAACCTCCCCTGTCTCAAAGCTAGAAGCAATCATAGACATTGTGGATTTAGAAGACATCCACCAAAGAGGTCAAAATTTTCGAGGATTCCAAAAACAGGCCACACCCCCAGAAGATCCATGAGCACCAATACATTGACACTCACCACACCTCCATAACCTGGGCGCCAAGTCAAGCATACTCTCAACCGATAACTTAGTCTCTTGAAGAAAAAACACATCAGGACCATGCTTTCGAACTAAATCATGAACCGCTTTTTGTCGAGGGTCGTTGTTCAAGCCCCTTACATTCCATGAAAGAACTATCATTTCAAGGGACTCAAAAAGTGAGAATCCAGAGTCTTTACTGACCCTGACTCAACCAAATTCTCGCCTGTCAATTTGATCTTTTCTACATCCTTCTTTCTACCTGGCTTCGCCAATTTCTCTACCCCACCTTTCTTAATATCTTTTTGCAAAATACCCAATTTTGGAGGCTTAGATTTCTTAGCCGAATCTAGATCTACACTTCACCCAAGAGGAGAAGAGACCTCCCCCACTGCTGGAATAACGGCCAAAGAAACAGGAGCCTCCAGACCTGCTGTCGGCATAGCAACATCTGTGAGCACGCCAGAATCATCTTGCGGTTCCACAGAAGAATCGTGAGCAGGTTCCTCTTGGGCAAACCCTTCAATCCCCTGCTCCAAATTTACCAAACCTGGGTTAACTTCCTAATGACTAAGGTCATCCAAAACCTCAAACCTGTTAAAAGTGCCCTCTTCTTGCCTTTCACTGAAAGGCCTCTTTTGCCCCCTACTCTTATTCCGAGCCTTGACAGGAACAAAACCCTCATTATCTACCCCTGCAGAAGGAGCGTAGCCCTTCCCCTTATCCGCCCTGGGAGGCTCCCTAGATGGCTGAGAGGGCTGGGGATCCACCGGCTTGTATCTTGGACACTTTCTCAGCAAGTGGCCATATTCACGACAGAGCCTGCAGCGGAAAGGAAGGGTCTCGTAGTCCAATTGCTGCACCCAAGAATAGGAACCCACACACATATCTATTGCATCGGGCAGAGGCTTACTTAGGTCAATTTCAACACAAATTCTAGCAAAAGTCATTACCTTTTTCCCCAAGGTTTGTGACGAAGCTCCAACTGGTTTTCCAAGGAGCGAAGCCAGCATAAGCAACACATCCTCCCGACAGCATTCCACTGGAAGGCGAGGTAAACGAACCCACACCGGGACGCGATTAGGAAGCTCCTCAGCGGGGTTAAATCCTGCATGCCACGGCTTGATAAACAACCCCACCTTATTATGAAAATAAGGTCCTCCCTCAAACACCCTGTTGCGATCCGCTATGCAGTTAAAAGTGACCATGAAGTAATTATTAGCCAACAACATTAACTCCATTTCTCCCACTGGCTCCCACGTTCTCTGAGCCCAAGTCTCCAAAAACTGGAGTGAAACCCTCATCCCCAAAAATTTGCAATATAAGGAATGATTTGAGTAGTAATCAATATCTTCGGCAATCAGATCAGGCGGAACAACAAATTTCGGTCTCACCTTGCACCGCTCTAGACAGCCATTGACCTTTGTGATCCGTGAACCAGAGGACAATCCGACACTATCCATCCTAGGGTCTGTAGCAAATAAATTGTTATTAAACGTTGACATCCCATCCTTTGGGGTCATCGAGCAAAATGTTGCACGAAAACTCAAATCAGGGGTAACCCCAGAAGCTTCTCCTTTGGATACATCCATCAAACCCTTTTCCAATGCATATACCCACAAAAAGAAATAATGGGCCGAAACCCCTACCACTCCTACCTCCCGAGCTCAGCACTAACGGCCACTCCAGCTCTCCCACACTCGCACCAGAAGAGAGGAAGAGACGTAGCATTGCAAGAAACCTCCTACAGCCCCCGATCCACCTTTACCAGCCAGGAAACTCACAAAAACCGGCCACAGATCCGCGGCCACACCCGAAACCAGCCTCCCACGCGCGAGGAAACGCACCCCGAACACGCCAGGCGGCTCAAGAAGCAGAAGGAAGCTCCAGCCAGCCTCCCCAGACAACAGAACCAACCAGAAAAAGAATCCCGCCTTTAAATGCCAAAACCCTCCCGTGATCGGGCAAGTAGTAGCGCAAAGATCGAGCAGCTAGGGGCCCTAGCTCGGGCCCAGCGTAAGTGTTCGCCCATTTTCCAACCAGTCGAAATATGACTACCGACTTCTCAAAATGCATAATGAACTTCACCTCGTTTAACTTTTATATTTTCTCAATTAGGGCTAACTTGGCACAAACCTCCTAATTTTAAATAACTTCTATATTTTTTCACTTAAATCATTTCCTTAAGTTTGGCATCCCTTTTTGATATAACATTTAATTAAAAACTGGCCCCCTTTTATGATGGTCGACCCCTTCATAAGTCACTTTAAGTTATAATATAAAATTATATTATAACTTTATAATTTTAACTTCACTTTTTAAATAATATTTATTCTGGCAAATAAATATTAATATCTCTTTGAATATTAGCCCAAATGATGAACCGTTTGAAGCCTGATGATAAGTGACTGATTCTGCATGTGCCTTGACCATACTGCTAAAAATAGCCAGAGCTCCAACTGCATGCAACCACTTACTAAAAATAGTAAGTCAAGCAAATGATGTCCGAACGACCCCAAACGAAAGCCAGACTGAAATATCCTGATAGCTGAAGCCAAGCCATGCCTCAACAAGACCCTCTATACACTGTATTAGCCTACGAGGGTCACATGATAGGCCAATCTCAAAAACTAGGAGATGTCAACAGGAAGGGGACATTACAGTCCGCCCCTCCTGAAATTGCTTGTCCTCAAGCAATCTCAACTCAGGATGCTGCAAAATCTCTTCACTCTCCCAAGTAGCGTCCTCCACTGGCAAATCTCTCCACTTCACCAGATATTCCCTGATAGTCCTCCCACGCAACTGTCTCTCTCTATACTCCAGAATAGACTCAGGTACTAGAATCAACTTTCCCTCATCATCTAAGGGAGGTAACACTACTGAAGGTATCACATGATGACCTAACGCCTTCTTGAGGCGCGACACATGAAAAACATTGTGAACCTTACTGTCTGCTGGAAGCTCTAGCTCGTAAGCCACCTCTCCAACTCGTCTGACAACCCTGAAAGGACCATAGTATCGAGGCTTGAGCTTCTTTGACCCACTCTTCCTGAGAGTAGACTGTCGGTAGGGCTGCAACATGAGGTATACCATATCACCCACCTCAAAAGATCTCTCAGTTCTTTTCTGGTCTGCATACTACTTCTGATGATTTTGGGCCCTCGCTATGTTCTCCTTAAGAGCCCTCATAATGTCCTGGCTCTCCTGCAATAGATCTCCAGCGCTAGGCACTCTGCTGTCACTCAGCAGTAAATCAAGAAAACTAGGCGCCTCATACCCGTATAACGCCATGAATGGGGACATCTGTATGGTCATGCGATAAGTGGTATTGTAACAATACTCACACAAGTATATCCATCTAACCCATGCCTTCTGCTGCCCTGCTATGTAGTTCCTGAGGTAACCTTCCACCCATTTGTTTACTATCTTCGTCTGACCATCGGTCTGTGGGTGGTAACTGGTGCTCAGTGTAAGCTCGGTCCCGCAAAGTCTGAACACCTCCTGCCAGAAGTGGCTCAAGAACCGATTATCCCTGTCACTGACTATGCTCCGAGGTAACCCATGCAATCTGAAAACCTGACGGAAAAATACCTCTACTACCTGTGTAGCTGTGTAAGTGGTGGTGATCGAAAAGAAGTGGGCATACTTCGTCAGCCGATCCACTACTACATATATGCAATCTCGACCCTGGGCTTTTGGTAAGCCCGTAATAAAATCCATCGACAGGCATTCCCACTTCCTATTAGGAATCGGAAGTGACTGCAACAATCCTGCCGGATATGTTTTCTCCTGTTTGTTCTGCTGACAAACAGGACACTCACGCACATATCGAAGAACATCTGCCTTAAGACCCTTCCATGTAAATCTCTCCCGAACCTGTCTGTATGTCTTAAAATATCCGAGGTGCCCTGCTGTAGGTATATCATGGAAAGTACGCAAAATGGTGTTCTTCATTTCCGACCCTGGGATCAAGAAAATTTTGTTCTTGTAGATGATCAACTCATTTACAAGTGTGTACCTGGTGTCTATAATTGATCCCTCAACAATACCAGACGCCCATGTGTCTCTGGCATACTCCGCCACAATCAAGTGCCTCCAATCCTCTGTAATCTGCACCATAGAACTCAAATGAGGTCGGCAGGAAAGAGCGTCAGCAACCACATTTTGTGTACCTTTGATATAGGTGATATCAAAGTCATATGCCTGTAACTTACTCACCCATTTCTGTTGGCGATCATTCAAGTCTCGCTGCCCTAGGAAATGCCTCAAGCTATTATGATCAGTTTTAATGCAAAACTTACTGCCCACTAAATATTGCCTGAATTTGGCCAAGGCATGCATTATAGCCAACATTTCCTTATCATATATGCTGTAACCCCTCTCTGGTCCTCTGAGTTTCCTGCTCTCAAAAGCAATCGGGTGCTTGTCCTGCATAAGCACTGCTCCAATGCCCTCACCAGAAGCATCACACCGAAGCTCAAAAGGTTTTGTAAAATCAGATAGTGCCAACACCGGACATGTAGTCATGAGCTCCTTGAACTTCTCAAAACACTCCTGTGCCTCAAGAGTCCAAATGAATGCACCTTTTTTCAACAAGTCAGTCATAGGGTTGCATGGCGTGAATACCCATTAACAAATCTGCGGTAGAAACCACACAATCCAAGAAAACCTCGCAGTTGTGTAAGGCTCTCAGGGGTAGGCCACTCTATGATAGCACGGATCTTCTCAGGATCCATCTGCACTCCCTCTGCACTGATAATATGACCTAAGTGTAACAACTCAGTCATCCCCAAATCACATTTGGATTCCTTGGCATACAAGGACTCCCTCTCCAAAATACTAAGTACTGTCTCCAAGTGAGCCAAGTGCTCCTGCCATGTTTTGCTGTAGATCAAAATGTCATCGAAGAAGACAAGTACATATCTCCTCAACTGCGAATGGAAGACCCTGTTCATAGTAGACTGGAAAGTTGCTGGAGCATTGGTTAGCCCAAATGGCATAACCACAAACTCAAAGTGTCCACAATGAAAAGCGGTCTTCTCAATATCCTGCTCACGAACTCTAATCTGGTGATACCCTGATCTCAAATCTATCTTCGTGAAATAACAGGCACCATGGAGCTCATCAATAAGCTCATCTATGCGGGGTATGGGGTACCTGTTCTTAATTGTCCTCTTATTAAATAACCTGTAATCAATGCACATACGTAGAGTACCATCTTTCTTCTTCACTAGAACAACTGAAGAATCAAATGGTGACTTACTCGGCCGAATGTGACCTGTTGTGACCTTTTCACACATCGCCCCATTCAAGATGGGGACCCCTAATTTTTGCTCCATTCCGGTCTTTTGGCTTGGGTTTTTCTTTCTCTCTCTCGCTCTGTCTCTTTTCTGATGTCCGCTTTTCGAGGGGTTGGGCCCGTCACTGACTTTAAACGTGAATTTGGCTAAGTCTAGAAATTAGGGTTTCATCTTTCCTGGTCAGTCCAAGGTCGCACGGAGTCAGTAAATTGAAAATTGAGCTTAACATTGTTATCAGTGCGCTTCCAGCAGGCTCTTAGCGAGATTTCATCGAATTCTGAGATACTTACTATTTTTAGTAAGTATGAAATTCCAGGCAATCTGTCAGCTATTTTGAGATTCCGACAGTCACAAAGCATTCAGGGCATATCAGACTGTTCGTGTGCAAAATTTGAGCGAAAACAGATAACTTACTATTTTTAGCAGTCCAACTTCCGGGACAAATTTCAGGGTTCAAATGCAGAGTTTTTCTTTGCATGTCTGGATATTCCTTCTGGGTTTTTCGAGACCTTCGCAATGATGTAACATGCAAGACGAGACGACAACTTTTAGAATTCAGTCTTTCGAGGCTATTTTTAGGGTTGGCATGTCAGGGTTTCTTTTGCATGTCGGGTGATTCCTAATGGGTTTTTCGAGAGCTTCGCAATGGTGTGACATGCAAATGAAGATACCCACTCAGTAAGGAACTTGCTATTCTTAGCAGGTATGTCCCGGCAGCCACTTCCCAGCAGTTCAGAATCACGAGCTGATCGCAGTGCCACAGAAACGAAGGGAAACAGAGTTCATTTGATACGCATGCAGAGCGAATTAGGGTTTCCAACTTCGGGACCCAAAAAGAGGCGTAAAAGGTCAGAATTTTCGAAAAGGGTGTAAACCACCGCGATCAGCGTCCTTCGGGCTATCTGCTGGTAAAATTTCGAGTCAAAGCGGAGCACTTACTATTTATAGTAAGTCAATTTGAAACGAGCTAAAAATAGTAAAATTGAGTGCATGCATCGGTGTCAGCAGACAGTCGCGTGGTGAGGAGCGCCTCATTAAAATTTCAAGTTGATCGGAGGCAGTGGAGCTATCGAAACAAGAGGTTACTATTTATAGTAAACCACCTCCGGAAATGGGCTAAAAATAGCAGGGTGATTAAAAATGGCAGTGTCGACAGGACAACGAGGTTATGAGTATGCAGTATGCAAAATTTCAAGTCGTTCCGAGCTTCAGAGATGCAAAATCAGAGGACTTACTATAAATAGCAGGGCATGAAGGCTGGCAAAAAAATGAAGAAAAATGGCTAAGTCTGGAATTTCATCCTTCACCACCTTGAAAATGTGCCCAGCTATAGAAGGCATCAAGAAAAAAATTCTAAGTGTGAAATGTTTATTCTCCTCTCATGCTCAAATGCGCCCAACTCAAAATGAAGAAGCAAAGATGTTCAAGAAAAATTTCTAAGTATAAATTTCATCCTTCACCACCTTGAAAATGCGCCCATATGCTAGCAAGATGCTAAAAAATTTTCTAAGGGAAGAAACTCGTCCTCCACCCTAGGCTAAATGCGCCCAAATCAGGGCATGTAAAGACAAAAGCTAATGCGTTGGAGAAGATTCCATCTTTCAGCAAGCTGAAATGCGCCTAAAAAAGAATAAGTCAAAGGGGTCAACACTATTCGTCCTCCTCCTACATGAAAATGCGCCCAAAGGAAAAGCAAATGGTCAAAGCAGTCAAAAGTTTTTATCCTCCTCTATATGCCAAATGCGCCCACCTCATAAAAGAGTCCAGGAAAATTTCTAAGTAAAGATCATCCTCCTACATGGGCAAAATGCGCCCAAATCATGCCATGTGAAGACAAAAATAAGAAGCTGAAAAGTCACTGGCTGAGGCGTGGGAAATGCGCCCAAAATGGGCCATGTAAAGACAAAAAAGGGAAGCCCAAAGGTCACTAAGGCGTTGGAAGTTTCATCCTTTACATCTTGTCATATGCGCCTAAGAAGGAAGCTAAGGGGTCAAAGGTCAAGGGTGGCGTTGCAAACATGTTCTCCATGACAAGCTAAATGCGCCTAAAGTGGTGAATAGAAAGTGAAGATGAAATATATTGCCAAGGCGTGGTTGTTATTCTCCTTCAAATATAATATGCGCCTAGGGTGGGGAATAAAATACAAGGTGGAGAAAACGAAGTTGCTAGGCGGTGGGAGTGGTAAGCCTATAAAATAAAGTGGCAGGACGTTGAAAGTATTAAGTGTTGAAATTTTTTTTTTTCCAAAAGGCGTGATTTTCCTCAAATATGAGATGAGTGATGGGAATTCTTCTAAGGCATTGGAGCTTCAAAAATATTTTTCAAGTGTGAAGTAAAATACGAAGTGGTGGCTAGAAAAATAAAATGTGCCAAGCACCTCTATGAATAAAATTTTCTAAGTGAAGTTGGTGTCTTTCTCACAGGCCAAAATTTTAAGGTGAAAAATTTCCAAGGCAAAATTTTCCCAAGAGATGATTTAAAAATTTTCTAAGGCACAAAATATTTTCTCCCTTAGAAAATACGCCTAGAGCTCTGGGGTGGTGGATTTTTTTTCTTGAAGCACATATGAGTCGCCTAAGGTGAAGTCAGAAAATGCCAGCTGCACGGGTTGATAAAAATTTCTCAAGTCATAGCAACAGGAAATCTTCATAGATGCAAAGAAGGAATTTAAATTTCACAGGGAAATAATTTTCTAAGGTTCAAAATTCAAAAAATCAAATGAACCCGTTCGTTGGGTACCCATGGATTCGTCGCGTTTCAGAGAAAATTTTCTTCTGGGTATTGAAGATTATCGATGAGGAGTTGATTTTAAGGTCTTCCACGCTTCGTTGCGGCCTTCAGGGTGAAGATTTTTCATGGGCACCAGGTTGATGAATTTTCCTAAGGGAAAATTTTAAAATTTTCTAAGGCAAGTGTGAAGAAAATGTGTTCTCAAGGTAAGATCCTCCAGACGATGAATTTGAAATGAACTGCCTAGGTGAATTTGCTTAAATCCTTCGTGAGGATAGTCTTCCAGAGCCAGAGTTGAACGAAATTGAATATCGTAGCCCCAGGTAGTGAAATGAATTTCTCAAAGATGAAGTTTGTCTAAGGCATGAACTTGAGCACGAAGTTGGCTAGTGGAAGGCGATGAACGCTTGAAAATTAGAGCGTTAGAATCAGGTAGGTGAGTTAAATTTATATTATGAAATGTTCTGATACCCTTCTCCTTGCTTGTTTTGCAGGAGGAACGTCGAGGCCAAGCGTTGATGATTTAAGTGATCCACGATGATATCACAACCTTCGGAGGAAGATAAAGTTACAAGTTTCAATCTTGAAGGAAGAAAAAGTTGCAAGAAATTGGCTAAGTGTTAGCTCAAATGACCCTCAAGTGGAAGAGGTCAAAGAACAACGCCAAGAGAGAAGATCAAGGATAGTGTGAACGCATCTACAAACGGAATCTTCTAGAAGGAATAATGGACATTATGGCTCATTTATTACCCCACTCTCCTTTGTGGCGGTTTTTAGGGCAAATCTTGTTTAGGGCTGAGGTGGCACGATTCTGGCCACTCTATTGATTGTAACCCTAGCCGTCTTTTGGACTGGGCTAGCTATATAAAGGGGGAGTCCCCCTCATTTGTACCTCATTAGATTAGAAGCAGAGCTTAGAGGAGTAGAGAGAAGTTCATAGAATAGAAAGTAAAGTAGTGTAGATTGAAAAGGAAGGAAAGTCTTCCCTTTGGATACTTTGTAAGAAGTTGTCATGTATGCATTCATAATAAAAGAATTTTTCATTGATGGTGAATCCTTCTTTGTTGTGAATAGTTGTTGAGGCTTCTTCGTCCTTCCAATTCACGTAGCATCTTTCAAGTAGCTTAAAGTAAAATAGTTTTCATTATCATGCAAGTAGATGTTAGTTGTGGACTTGTGGTGTTAATTGAGACAACTTCATTTCATCCATACCACTAGCGGCTTGCTGACGGCAGGTCTGCCTTGTGTGGTCAACTGGAAAACTTTACAAACTTAACTTCGATTGTGATTCATGTGTTTGTATGCGTCGTTCTGATGGTGCTTACATGTTGAGTTATAATTTGAAAACCTATTGCCATTCCCTTGAAGATTGCACCGACTTTGTGTAAGTTGTCCAACGTGAGGCGGAGCAGAGTCTGGTCGAAGTTTGTCAAGATTGATCCCACGTCTCGTCCTTAGATAGAAGATTAACTTCTTAGGCCCTACCCCCCTTTTTAATTCAGGTCATTTCCGGTTAGAATTAGGAAACCCGTGCTCACTCGCCAAATCATTTGAATTGCACGAAAGCCCTTAGTCTACTGTTTGTTGTTAGCCGTCGAACAATTGTGTAAGTCCCCTTGAAAATACCAGCAATATCACATCAAGCCAAACTGAGCCTATTCGCACTTAAGGAACCTTGGAGTTGAAAGCATGATCTTACTCGCAATCTTAGCATGCTGAATACTTTGTTCAAGAGAGGATAGAGCGTCCGTTGGGAGACTTTATTATGTGTTGGTGCGGTCTCAAAAACCACGTCAACATGACCCATAGCAAGCAACTCCTTGATTGTCTTCTCTATCTCATCCTTAAGCCGCTTCGGGTGCTAGTAAGGAGTAATCATGACGGGCTTAGCGCCCTCCTCAAGCTCTATGATGTGCTCTATCCCTCTGTCTGGAGGTCTCCCTGGTGGAATGTCACTGAAAACCTTATCATACTTAACCCGCAACTACTGGATATCCGGATGATACTCAATCTTATGCTGTCTCTCCTGTGTAGGCATCAAGGTGCACTCCGCAGCCCACTCAACCATGTCGTGGCGTATAAGTCTCTCCATCCGTCGAAAGGAAATAGTTTTGATGTTACCATCTCGGATGGCTTTTAATATATGAGTATTTCCATCCACCTCAAACCGGATCTCCATGTCTTTAAGGCGTAGTGTAACCTCCTCAAGTGAATGAAGCCACTGCATGCCCAAGACTAAATCTATCTCGCCCATATTCACCACATGATAATCAGCTTTGAATTCATAATTATTCAAGCGTAAAGGGAGATCCCTAATCATACGGTTACATGTGAGAGTGTAACCATCAGCCACCTTAACCCGAATACCTTCAAACTCTTCAGTCATGATCCCACGCCTCTCCACAAATCGGGCATCAATAAAATTATGGGTGGCACCTGTGTCCAAAAGGGTGATAACCTTTTGACCAGCCAGAATGCCACGAAGTCTAAAAGATCCCTCCTGCTGAATGATGGACAATCGTGCCTCTTGGAGCTGAAAACCTGCCTCTGCCTCTGCCTTAGGCTCTGAAGCCTCTGCCTCTGACTCCTCAAAACAATCCTGCTGTTCGGAATTTTCAGATTCCGAATCTTCATAATAAGCCCACATAATTCTATTAGCCTTGCCCTTAGGCCTCAAAGGACAATCGTGATTAGCATCATAGGGACCCTTGCAATAGAAGCAAAGCTTCTTCTTGCGCAAATCATTAAGGGTCTCATGATCCAATGGTGGTACAGATTTTCCTTTCGGATCATTCTTAAAATCTGATTTCTCTTTGTTCTTATTGAATCCCCTATTGTCTTTAAATGAAGAATTACTCCTGGAGTTGAACTTGCTGGATGGGGCTGCAAGTTCCATGCTTCATGCTTTCTTCATGGCTTCCTGTAGTGAACGAGGATCGAAAGCCTTGATCCAACCTTTCAGTGGTTCGGATAAGCCCTCAACGAACAAAACTACCAGCCTCCTCTCTATGATGTTTGGTACCATAACTGCCAATCGCTGAAATTCACTCATGAAGTGATCTAAACTGCCTGTTTGTTTCAGTTGTGCCAAGTCTCTGAAGTAAACCTCTGGATCTTTCTTATCAAACCTCTCCACAAGTCTATCCACGAAGTCTTGATAAGTTGTCACCTGGTTATGCCGGAGCGTGATCATCCCATGAGACCACCAATCATGTGCAACTCCCTCCAAATGCAAGGTGGCATATTTAATGACTTCAATCTCTGTCATGGGTCTCAAGGCTAAAAATGTATCGACCTTATGAATCCAAGCTTGAGCTGTCATCTTACCACTACCATCAAATGAAGGTAAAGTGAGCTTGCTTGCAGCACGCGTCAGCTCACTGTTTTGGTTCTTAGGTCTTTTATCTTGCCTGACTGCTCGGTAGTGTTCTCTCCTCTGGTTCACAAATCTATCAAATGTCATCCTCTCTCGCACCTGTGGAGCCAACAATTCCCATTCATCATTTGCAGCCATGACAGTATCTGCGAACATCTCCTCTCCTGCTTCTTCTGCAGGTGCTACCTTCGGTTCATTTCTAATGAAGGTAGGACGAGTAGGCCTGTCTGCTGTCCAGGATCGAGTCCTCTGAGCTCTGGGTGATCCCACTGCACTCCTGTTATCTCCTTGTTCTCGATTCTGTCTGTCCGGTTGATTTATGCGCTCAACCAAGGTGGTGAGTGCCTGCAAAGCCTGAGCAACCTGCTGCTGTCCTGCAGCCATATTTCTAAAAAATTCTCTTTCTTCCCGTTCATCATCTTTGTGCCCTCTGGGTGGGCTGCCAGCTTGCCTGTCACCCATTTCAACCACAGGTACCTCTATAAATGGGTTATCAGTTTGCCAATGTCTCTCTTGTTCTGCTCTTCGACGGGTGTAATACCTGTGAGGTCCAACCTTGGTGCAGGAGCACCTAGGCTAAACTCCAGTTTGATTTGTCAAATTTTGGCTTGTACCTGACCTTAGCCAAGTCAGGGTCTTAGTGTGTTTGTTGTGGACCTTAGAAGGTCTTGTTTGAGTGTGGTGAGTTAATCATTAGGATTAATGTCATCTTAGTTATCTTTGTTGTTAAATGTTGTTTTTAGCTTGGGACAGCTTATGTTAGAATGTAAGTGTTAAATGTGTTCTAAACACATGATCATTGTTAAAAAGATGCCAAGGGACAGTTAAGGAGTTGTTGGTTCGAAATCAGGGAGTTAGAGATCCTAAAATGTAGGACGATGGAAAGAGTTGCAAGAATGTTGCAAAGTTGCATGGCAACATTGTTAGGTTGCATGCAACTTATTTGTCATTGGGAATCCCTAGAAATCAGGAGTAAGTGCTCGATCAACTTCCCTTGAAGTGTGGAAAAGGCATCTAAGTAGAGGTGTGGCTCGTAGAGAGCAGTTAGAAGGATTGTAAACAAGTTTTTTCTTTTGGTGTGAATAAGAAAGTTCTACAGTTTCCTGTGTTACCCGTGCATCTTGAGAAACAGAGTTATCAAAGGCACTGAATATACTTCATAAGCACTGTATTTAAGTTTATAAAATAGTTTTGAGCATCTTTCATTTGGTAATCAGGTTGCTTAGTGTAGAGTTGTTGTTTTGAGTTATTAGATTAGAGAGTAAAGGTTTGTAATTGCAGTTTTGAGCAGTCAGTTTTCTCATGGCTCCCCCATAAGAACTAACCACGGGATCTCCCTACAATTAGTTTGAAATGACAGGGGAGCCAGTCAATTGTAAATATTTAGCAATAGGATTCATGGGAAGGCAAACAAGAATTTGTAATCTCAAACCCTACGCGAGCTAGGACTGCCCGGTTAGGAGTTTGAGAGTGAAAATTGAAGAGCACAAGCAGGGGTAGAAGGTACAGTACGGAACCTATATGGTTTCAGATAGGTCTTGGTCATATTTTGACATATTGAAAGGATTGTGGTCTTTCCAATCCATTTGAGTAAGAACAAGGTAAGAAACTAGTGAAACCCTAAGCATTAGGCCTATTAGCCCTACTTTTCCTTGATTGTAGGAACCTACTGTACGGTAGGGACAGAGGTCTGAAACCCAATGCAAGATTTAAAACTCAAAAAAGGGTGTCTGAAAGTGACATTTGTTTGCTAGGTCATTTGGAGAGTTTGGGCAGGAAAAGCCAAAAACTGACTGGTAAGGGCAACAAGAGAATAGGCCTCTTCAAGGCAAGATCTAGAGATCGGGTAAATTGAAAGCTAAAGAACCTTCAAGATGCATTCAAGTGAATGTGGAATGCAAGAAAACAATGTCTTCAACACCCCTGCAAACAGTTCAAGCAAGATGGTGAAGATAACACTTAGATCCTTCTAAGTGTAGGAGATTGACTATAAGCTTAAATGGTGTTAAGTCCTCTAAGGTTAAGCACAGGGATTTGAATCTCTTGGAGCAAAGTTTGAGTAAGACTTAGTTAATGATCTAAGTTAGAACAGAGCCTAGAAATTGTCAGGTTCTTGGTGGAAGGCAGAGTGAAGTCTTCTAATAAGTTGGTGCAAGCAAACCTTGGAGCCATCATACACCAAACCTCCTGTGGTTGCATGTGACTCTCAAACCCTTAGGATGGCAGGAAACCGCTCTGATACCACTGTAAGAACCCCTGTTCTCACTGTTCCGGAACTGAATGATTTTTTTGTTTGTTTTTTATTTTTTTTGTGTTTTGGGTTTTTGCATGCAATAATATAAAAATGCGATTTTGAAAGGAATACTTCTAAAAATTAAAATAAATGCTAGAAGATATGAACTAAACCAAATAGACCTCTGGAATGATAGCATATGGAATCATTATTCTTTCTGGATGATTACAAAGTTGAAACCCTAACATGCAGACCAACATGCAAAGAAAAATACAATATTTAGAGACCTAATTGCAATCGCCTGTAAGAAGCAAGAAATGGTACGGCCAACCTGAGAAACCCCTCCTGCAATCTCGAAATTGATGCAAATACTCTCTTATGCCCTAGGCACCAACACTGGTGAAGTGGGGAAGCAAAAAAAGATAGGCGTCCAAGCTAGGAGATTAAGTACGGCCTCAAGACTGAAAAGTACGGCCACTTGCAGCAATAAAGAAATCCGTACTTCCTTGGGTATAGTGCCAGTTGAATGCTAAACCAACCGCTCAATGATTTCCTCTTCCACCTGTTGATTTTTGAATTAAAAAACTCTGAACTAATAACCTCCGAATAAGCTCTGTAATAACTTCTGGATGAAGCTATTTCTCTGACAAGCAATAAATCAGCTGGTATTTCACAGTCTCTGAACTGCAAACACTGAAGATGGCTCGTTCTCCAATGCTAGAAGATGAAAACCGGAACCCTAGGCTTTGTTCTCTGTTGAAAGTAGCAAAAGTCGATTTTCCAAAAGCATAATGAACTTCACTCTCAAGCGAACTTTTATGTTTTCTCAATTAGGGCGAACTTGGCACAAAACCCTAATTTTTAAATAACTTTATATTTTCACTTAAATCTTTTCCTTAAGTTTGGGCGTCCCTTTTTGATATAACATTTAATTAAAAACTGGCCCCCTTTTATGATGGTCGACCCCTTCATAAGTCACTTTAAGTTATAATATAAAATTATATTATAACTTTATAATTTTAACTTCACTTTTTAAATAATATTTATTCTGGCAAATAAATAGTAATATCTCTTTGAATATTAGTCCAAATGATGAACCGTCTGAAGCCTGATGATTAGTGACTGATTCCGCATGTGCCTTGACCATACTGCTAAAAATAGTCGGAGCTCCAACTGCATGCAACCACTTACTAAAAATAGTAAGTCAAGCAAATGATGTCTGAACGACCCCAAACGAAAGCCAGACTGAAATATCCTGATAACTGAAGCCAAGCCATGCCTCAACAAGACCCTCTATCCACTGTATTAGCCTACGAGGGTCACATGATAGGCCATTCTCAAAAACTGGGAGATGTCAACAGGAAGGGGACATTACAGTTAATCACTTTTGGTACCTGCACGCTTTGCTTTGACAAGATAGAGGTATTGGCATTACTGCTTGTTGATCGTTTAAAGTTATTGTGAATTGAGAACTTCCAACAATGAAGCACTGTAAACATCTTCTCTGAAAAAAGAGAGAAGGATGAATGTGACACACCCCCCCCCCACTTCGTAAATATTGTGTACATTTTGTAATTACTTTGTTTGTTTTACTATCGCTTCTATCAGCAGTAAGAAGGGCGCTTCCCCTTTCTGAGATGAGAGATTTACATCTCACATAGCTGTGGCTGAAGTCCTAGTTGTGTAATCTATCGAAAAGTTGATTACATAATTTTCACCCAACACTTTCTCTCTTGAATTTTTATTTTTAGAGATATGTTGAATTCAAATTGAAATTATACATTTTTCAATACTTTTTTTATTTGATTTATTTGTGTTAGGTCTCCATATTGGCAAAATATGACTGATGCAATTACTGTTTGTGGGGCAAGGTTCAATGCCCTTAATGATGAAGAGATAAAAGGCCCCATTTTGTCCCTAACAGTGGCTGATGTGAAAGCCACAATAGAGGAGCAGCGAGACATTTGGAGGAAGAAGGGTTGCACCATCATGGCCGATGGTTGGACTGATAGAAGAAATAGGACATTGCTCAACTTTCTTGTTTCTTCCTCACGTCAATGTTTTACTTCCTAAAATGCATTGATTTAGTGATTACCAATCAAGATTTTAAATTTATATTTTATTGAATCATTTATTTTGTTTCTTTTTTAGGTGGTACCATGTTCATCAAATCTATTGATGCATTTGGCAACACCAAAAATGTTGAATTCCTTTGTGAGGCTTTGGAGGGTGTCTTGGCTGAGGTAGGGGAGGAGAATGTGGTGTAAATGGTCACGGATAATGCAGCAAATTATGTTGCTGCAGGTAGACTATTGATGGATAGGTACCCATCATTATTTTGGACACCTTGCGTCACTCATTCCCATGACCTCACATTGGAGGATCTTGGCAAGCTTGCTTGGATCAAAGCATGTGCGGAGACCACAAAAAATATTTGTAAGTTCATATATAATCACACATGGGTCCTCGACCTTATGAGGCAATTCACAGAGCAAAAGGAGTTGGCTCGCATTGGGATAACACGCTTTGCTACCAACTTCATCACTCTACAATCCTTACTGCAGTCGAAGGGAGCTTTGAGGCGGATGTTTGTTAGTGAGTGGACTTTTTCAACATACGCTAAGACAAATGCAAGGGATGAAGTGTCAAGTTGGATCTTTGATGAGCAACGCTTTTGGACCTACTATAGAGATCGTCAAGGTAAATGTAATTAGTAATTAGTTTAGTAATTCTACATTATATTTTCATTCTTATTTTTATTTTATTTGCTTAATTTTGTTGACTCTTACTTATGTCAATGTTCCTTTGTAGTTCACAGAGCCTTTAGTGGTTCTATTACGTATTCTTGATGGGGAGATGTAATGTCCCCTTCTCATCAGTGATCTGTTCTGACGCTCATCAGCCTATTCCGGATGCTCGTAGGCTCGCTTGAGGTAAAATTAGGGTTTCCATGTTCAGAGGTTCTATGGCATTTCAGGGAGTTTACTATTTATAGTAAATTCTATTTTTTGGCAATATGCAGTTATCAGTCTTCAGGTCTTCATTTTCAGTTGAAGCATTTAATGCAATTCAAGTTTGGCTTCTAAAAGGTTTTATTTTGGAGAATAAAGGCATTAATGTTATAATTTGCAGTTGACCCCTTGGCCTAGGAGTATAACTTCAAGTTGTTTTAAAAGGTGGTCTTGAAGGGGGACGCCTTCATGAGTGTTTATTATTATCTTCTGATAATGTCTTTATGCCTTGGGGAAAAAGTGACGCCTCTTTTAAGAAGAGATATTTTTTAAATAAAGTGAAGTTCATATTGTTGCAAAAGGGATGCCATCTTGATAATTAATTATTATTGGAAATTGAAAAGACTCTTGTGTCTTTTGGTTTGCCTTCTCAGGAAATTGAAGAGTTTTTGTGAACTTCTATAAAGTGAAGGCTTTGCTCCAGCATTGGTATCCATTAAACTTATCATACCGTTATGCTGTCAAAATGACAAGTGATATTTTGCTTCGAGGATGCTACCTCCTAGCCATTAGCCAATTTCGTGTTTGAAATATAACACCTAGTTGGTCTTTGCTGCTTCTCATCCAGACTAGCAAATTGAGCTCGATTGTTGGAGAATTTTTTGGAGATTTATCAATTTTGGTTTTGTTGATTCATCTACAACTGAAGGTGATTTTGATTCATAGCTTTATTTTCAGTCTGAATATGATTCTGGCTATTTCATCATTTGAATTGTTGACCTCTCATCATGCCAAGTTTGGGATTTTGTAGTAGAGAATCTGATTTTTAAAGGAAAATCGCCCCTTCAAGGAGGACCATACCTTTCTCAAGGGCATTGGAATTCGTGCTAAATTCACAGAGGGTCTTTGTTGCTGTTTCTTTATCCTAGCATGGTCGCCTACCTTACAGTTGTCCATTGCATTCGATTTCATTCAAAATAGAGGTAATTTGATGAAGTTATGAGCATTTTATGGTGTTTACAGTTTGCTGATCAGAATTCCAGAACTCTGTTTTTTACATCAGATTTATGAGATTTCAGTTTCAGCCTTTAATTTATCATTGGGAAAGTAAAAGAACGTTGATAGAATACATTCTTCTCTTCTTGGCTTTATTCCCTATCATTGTAATACTCGTATTTGCAGATTCTTGAATTGTAAGGTTGAGATTTAGCAGTACTAATCCAACCAATGTTATTGCTGCAATTACTTGTTTAATTTCTTATTAATTACCCCTGGATGGTTTACCGCCAGTGTGGAGAACGAACATTTTGATATCTCTTTGTACCCACTCTCAAATGGTGAATCCCCACTATTAAGTGGATACCCGCCGCAGCGGATGAATTAGATAGATGTATCTTCATGGCTGGTTATCCGCCTAATTGTTCAGTTTCAATTAATAACTCCATTATATGTTAGCACCTCGCCCTCAGTGCGATCTTGAGTGCACATTCTTGACGTTGAGTTTGTTTCATTTCAAGTTATTGTTTTTAGTTTCTCCGCCATATGACACCTATCCTTCCTTGGGATTGAGTGTGCATTCTTGGCGTTGAATTCTTTCAAGCCTGGATTTCAGTTTTAATGCCAACGCTAATTCAATTGGCGAAGTGTTGATTGTGTGTGAAATTTTCAATGAAAAAATTGGTTAGCATATTTCAGGAGAAGCCCGCAATGGGCTACATATATGAGGGCATGGATAAGGCCAAAGAGGCCATTAGATCCATTTATGGGCGAGTCGATGATAAGTATCGACCCATTTGGGAGATCATCAATAGACGATGGCACCTTCAGCTTCACAAGCCCCTACATGCAGCAACATATTTTCTCAATCCAGCATTCCAATTCCACAATTAATTCAAGGCAGATGAGGAGGTTTTGAGTGGGCTCTACACAATCATCAAGCGGATGTTTGATTCTCAAGTTTGAGCCCAAATTGTTGCCGAGATAGAGGTTTTCAGACTTGCACAAGGAGATCTCTTTGCAAGAGAGATATGCAAGTCTACTCGATCGACATTGCAACCAAGTAAAACTTTATTAAGGGCATAATAGCAATTTAAGTATTACCACTTTTCAATTTTTTATATTACTATTAAATATTCAAACTTAAAGTTGGATAATGAGATTTTCTTTTTCTTTTTCTCATCTCAGATGCATGGTGGGAGAGATTTGGTGCTAAAGTACCAAAGCTTCAAAGGATTGCAGTTTGAGTGTTGAGCCAACCATGCAGTGCCTCGGGTTGTGAGCGCAATTGGAGTATGTTTGAGCACATACACTCCAAGAAGCACAACAAGTTGCCAATGCAGAGGTTGAATGATCTTGTTTATGTTCATTACAACCTGTGCCTTCGCCATAGACAAATATTGGGAAGTGACTTGACACCCATCACATTGGAGGAGGTTGATCCACAATCAAATTGGACAACTGAGGCTAAGGATCCCATTTTTAGCAATGAGGACCTTGATTGGGTCGACCAGGTGGATCGAGAGGCAGAGGCAATAGCCATGACAGAGGAGGATAGAGCATGAGGAGGCACCTTGGATGCTGGTTTGGGTGCCACTGAGTCTGAGACACGGGCAGAGATGATGGTTGCATCATCATCCAAGAGCTATCTTAGACGTCTACACAAGAGGATTGATGCTTAGTGATGCAGGCTCCTTTGAGCCATAAACTTAAAGCTTTTATTTTGATATATGTTTGAAACTTTTGATGCCATAGATTTTATATTCCATGAGTATTGTATACATTTGACAACATTTATATATCTAATTATTTTGACTCTTACTACTGTTATTTCCTTGAGCTAAAATTTGTGTTTATACTTATGTGATCGATGTATGTTTGTGCATTGGATCATAGTAGTTTCTATTAGATGATGTTATTGTGTCTTTAAGGTTTATTTATTAAAGGGTGCATGAAACAAGTTTTAAATCCTTAAAAATCTCCAAATTTCATGGGTTTTTCTATTTGTCATCTTTACCGAGTCTTGGGCAAGTCTGGGCTCTGAGTCCGAGTCCGAGTCAAAAATCAGCTTGCCAAGTTTGAGGCAAGTCCGAGTCTTGTAACACTAGTCCAACCCATTCCAAATTCATGCAACTGTCCTCTAAACCACCCAGCTACATCAAACAACAACAAATGACCAATAATAAATGCTCAGAACATAAGCAGCAAAAAACAAGAGGTTCCAAAATGGTACGGCCAAGTGTGTGCAAGTGTATGGTAACCACAAAATCACCTTTAAACCCCTTAAAACTCATGACAAGGCTTATGAAAGCTCTCCCTAAACCTGAACACCAATCAACAATAAAGAAAACCAACCAAAAACCAAGCACTAGGCTCTAGGAATCCTCACGCCAACTCCCAAGCATCCTTGCAATTGTTCGGCCTTGCATAGAAATTTGTGCCAGCTCCTAAGCAATACAAATGACCTCCAAATTGAATCGCCAACCCTTAGGAATGAAGATAAATCAATCTTGATGACTTTTAGTAACCAATCTCCATTATTTTCACAGTTTTGTGGTGGTACAGCCCAACTAGGGCATCATTCAAAGTCAAAATTGTATGGCCAGCAAAGGAACATCTGAAAACAACCTCAAATCACAACAATTCTTTGCAATAATTCCCAAAACTGAACCTTGAAAGTCTATGATTCAAAATACTTTGAAAATCTTCGTTTTGAAACCCCAATCTGTAAAACCGATGAATAACAATGGTGATTCCTAAAGTAGAACCACTCCAACCAGCTAGGGATCGTCTTCTAGATCCGAAACCAGCAACCAAAATAGGGTTTTTGTCCTCAATTGATCTTGGAAGAACTTGCACTCGCACTTTCAATCCAGCAACATACTATTATGTGTACTCTTTTGCATATGAGAAATGAGAGCCTCAAACCTCCTTTTATAGCTTTTTTGTTGCTTTTTTGGAAAAGTATTTTTTTCTTTTTCATTGCTTTCTCAAAAAAAGTGTATTTTGCTTTTTCACTGTTTTTCCCAAAAAAGCAATTTTTTTTCCGAAAAAACATTTTTTTTAATTAAATAATTCATTAAATGCAAGTCACTTTAATAAAATATAAAACTTAGCAAATATTTTTAACATTTAACATTATAAGCTAAAGTGTATATTTTAAATGCTCTACCCGAGTTGTAAAAAGCACTATCAAGGCTTCATAATCCAATTCTAATCATGCCAAGATGTAACTAAAGTTGAGAGATGATGACAGGTGCCAACTCAAAGACTAAAAATAGACATGCTCTCCAAGAAGTTTGGAGAACACCTCAAGAGGCCAAAAACACTTATCAAAGAGTCACTACGATCCAAAACACCCAGAAAGCTCAATGCCAACAATGGAAACCAATAAAGGTTGAACCTATGCTTTCCAAGAACTATGGAGTTCTCCCCAACTCACCTAAAAGCTTATTAGAAAACTCAAAAACTGGTCAAAAGCTCATGAAACCATATGGCTAAAAATGGGGACATTACACCATCTAACCATCTATCTATAGATGAAAGGCTATAGACTAATCAAATTGTGAATCCAATCTTTCTAAAAAAGAGTGCCAAAATGCACTAACAAATCTAGGCTCACAATCAATACAATAGACATACCTAGCCCAAAATATAACCAAGCATGATTGAATAAAAGGCACACAATCTTCTACACCATGATAGTTTCCTTACAAGCAACCATAATGGCCATTTTCAAGATTCTATCCACTACAACAAACATTAAGTGATGCTTTTTCATAGGAAGTCTACTCATGAAATCCATGTTGATGCTCCCAAGGCCTTTGTGGAAACACAAGAGGTGTGTAATGAGCCTCCTATTCATGGACTTAGCAATGTAACAAAGAGTGTAAGACTTGATACGGCGCAGAATGTCTACACACAAGTGAGGCAAATAGAAATGTTGTTGTAGCATTACCAAAATCTCGGTAACATTCAGTATCCAATTTTCTTAGCATAATGCACTTCCCAAATGAGTTGTTGATGAGTTGCACATTTTGAAACACAAACATGTAAGAGCTTGAAAAGAATCACATCATTCAAATGAAATTCACCAAAACATTCACCTTGCACTAGTGCAATGTGTTGCCACTTGTGCAACACACCCAATTCTTCCTTCTAGAAATTGGGCTCCCCTTTTGAGCCTACATTTGTAGTGCTTTGTCTAAACCATTTGCATGTCCCTCAATCTATTCCAATGTAAATTCATGAGTCTCATTGATATCCAATCGGAGACATTTATCAAATTCATCAATTTTCCTTATGTTATCCAAGCTAGTTATTTTGTTACTCAGGTCTTATTTTATTTCTTTGTGGTCATGTTTCTATTTATGTCTTCAAAGGCTTCATATTGTATCCTCAAAATAAAATCCAAACCCTAGAGATATTAAGTCCAAATTTAATTCAATGATTTGCACCCAAGTCCATTAAACAATGAAGTCCCAAGCCTAATCAAAGCCACCGAGTCTTAAATATCATGCCTCATCAAGATTTTCACATCTGCAACATTATCAGTGTAGCCATTCCTCAACAGCTATGTGTCTTCTTCAATTTTTAAAATACACTACAAGTTACAAATGGAGAAAATCTTTCCATTCCCAAAATTTGCAAAGTGAAAAGGTTTTCCAAAATTCTAGAATGCATTGCGATGCAGATGGTAATTTTTTTCAGTTTCCAAAATATAGGTCAAAATTGCAGTTTGTTTGAAATTTCCAATTCCGGAAACTGTGTCAAAAGTGCAAATTGCTAAACCTTTCCGATTTCCAAAAGATGAGTTGCAATTTGTAGATGGATAGACTTTGCCGAGATTGCAAGTTGTAGCTAACAGAAAGCCCTCGAATCTCAAATCAATGCAGAATGTAAAGTTCTGCTCCAACTCCAAACTTCACAAAGGCAACATACAAAATGCTTCTAGACCCCGAAATGTAAAAGGGGGCTTCAAAAGGCCACAGAAAATATCATAATTTTCAGCATTTTCCTTGGTTTTCAAAACCTCTTAAGTAGTCGATTAGTGAGTTTACTAACCTCCTAAACCCCCGACATCTTTCAAAGCAATGGTTTGCTGGTTTAAAATCTCCTGAAACAACAATGCAATCTTCATCAAGGGTTTTCATAGTTTGCTAGTCTCCAAAACGCCAACGCATGCAAATCATTGGCATTATGATGGACTTTAAAACCTGTGCTAGTGGTTTTCATGGTTTGTGAACCTCATGAAACACCAACACGCCTACACAAAAGAAAAAGATGTTAAAATTTTATCAAATGTTGTAGTTGTAAGTGCCATAACAAGGTCATGCACGCCATAGACCCCATTAACCACAATAATTGCAAAATATGCACTGATGAGAAAGACCTGGAAAGTCCTATGGTTCAACCAAATGCTTTATAGAATTTTCCTTGCATGGATTCTCTTGCAACAATTAAGAGCTATAGGTAGAGGGAAATTTTCTCAAAGTAGATGCATTTCATGCTAATGGAATTGGTTTATGCGGAGTGTCCTTCATCTTCAAGTGCATCTGCTAAAACTTTGGTTGAGGATGTCCATCAAGAGAACAAAGATGAAATATCCCAACCAAGATATATGCAATTTTTCTGATTTTGCAACACAAATTTAGGCCCTAATTTTCTGATTTATGAATTCTGCTCAAACCCTAGTTTGCTGATAACAATTTCTGAGTTTAAATATGCATTAACAGCAGCATCTAATCTTCCCAATAACATAAAAAAACATAGCAGATTTGTTTAAATCTGCACAATGAATCACAAAAACCACCACCAAACACATGCCAAAATTCTGATAAACAATTGTCCAGTTTGCTGCTACAAATGAGACCTATCTATTGATGCAATTTCACAATGAAATGGGCTCCAAAAATGCCCAGCAACATGCAGGAGTTTTCTGATATGAATAAACCCCAAATTATGCAATGAAATGTTGTCCTATCCTAACCCTAGCTAAGCGAACTTGCCCAACTCACACAAAATGCAAGTCAAATGCAAATATTTGATGATAGATGACTCCAAAACCCTACCACAAGGGTGCGCTGGCCTGCTGGTGTGATCATAGGGTTTGCAACCCTTGAAAGCATGCAAAATCCATCCAAACTTGCCACAATTTGCCCCTCCAAACCTAGTCGCTCCTCTTGCAACTTGGGCGCCTAACCCTAGGGAGAAATCCTAGGTCAAATGCATACAAAATTCACCTTCCTCAAGTCGCCTAGGCTGGTGTAGAAATTTGAGCATGAAAAACTAACAAAAATCTCCATTGAAGCACAAGTGAACCTCCATAGAAGAACTAGGTTTTCGTCCTTAGAATATTCGCCAAAGTGCAGATCAGAAAAGCAGAGATAATTTGTTGATGTCAAATGCCTCCAATTGACCTTGCATATATACCAAACCTCCCTTATAATCCCTCAACTTGGTTGACCCAGCTTTGGGCACCAACATAATATTTTAAATTGCTTTTATTTTATTTTTTTAACCTTCAAATCTGGGTGCCAATTTGCAATTTTATTTGATTTCTCCAAAGGGCCGCCCAAGCCCAATTAAATATAAAAATATTATTTTGGCACAAAAAAAATCAAAAATTAAATATTAGTTTTCCTCCTTTTGGGTGCCAATACTCAAAAATAATAAAATATTATTTTTGCTTATTCTTTTCTTGTTTGCTTTGAGAAGGGTCATTACAAAAGAGAAGATAGGACATGTAGATGCAAGTAATGCACTTCTCCAAGGACAAGGAGTGCCTAATCCAGATCTTTTAATAATGGCACGAGATCTAAGAACTTGTGAAGAAAGAGAAGGAGACTTTTAGTTAAGTATTGAATACATGTACCCTTTCCATTGGCATTGATGTTATTTTTCACTCTTGTTCTGGAAGAGGTTTGAAACGATTACTATCAAGTGTTACAACATTGATACATGAGCCTTTTCAAGTATTACTCTCTACAATAAATTTAGAGAAGGAACTAGTCTAGACTATTGTTAAAGACTCAATGGATTGTGAAGATATTGAAATCAATCTACAATTGCTTGGAGCATAAACACCCAATTTTATTTTTCTTTGCACTTCTGAAATTTCACTTAAGTCGCCTTATGACTTAAAAGTGAATTTTAAATTAGAAAATCAGAATTCAAGAAATAGTTATGCAACAATTACAATGAATTTAAAAAAAAAAAACAGATTTTCAAGAAACTATTGTGAAGGAGTTACAAACGAAAGGTTATTTATATGGGATTATTTGGTAAAGAAGGGACTTCTTTCGAAGTGACTTTTTCATTCACAAATATTTGTACAGGAGCAAAGAGAGACTTTGAGCTCTCCCATTTTTGAGCTCTCCTATCATGTGGTGTATGAAATAAGTCTTAATTCAATAGTGGATATAATATTGGGTTTTTTCAAATCTATGAGTTTGGAAATCCTATGTGAATGTATCCTTTCTCATGTTAGTTAGCACTTTCTCATCTAAACCCTTGTTGCAGTCTTCTTCCAAATCAGCCTTTCTATTCACTATTTTTTGGTAAAAACAAGATTATCAACCCCATGTTAGCCACATCTAGAGTTTTCCTGCTTTCCTTTAGTTTTTAACTTGTGTGCCTTTCCTACATTTTGGATGAAAGCATACCCCTAAAAAACCCAAACTTCTATCTTACAAGGGAGTTGCCCTACTCAAATGCAAAGGACAATCGCTAATCTAATAGTGATAACTCCAACTATTGTAAACTTTGTCACTGCACATTGGGCAAGTCAAACTATTTTCAACGAAATATCACAGCAACAAATTAACAGCATTATTTTTCACGTGTGGGGCAATTTTTCATAAAGGAAACTATTTTGTGTGTAACCATTTCTTAAAACACTAAATAATTTGAATGCTCTTATGCCCCTTGTTTAAACAACATCTAATTAACCATTGAGCTATCTTGTAATACTAAGACCCAATGACCCAAAGACCTTGGGAAGCTTCTTAGTTTCCTTTCAAGATAGGAGTTGGAATCCCTAACTCCTAATGTTGGCCCTATGTAGTTTTGTTGGCCAAGATAACATAGATATGTGTAAAGTTCTTATTTTTTGAGTTAAGGTTCTCCCAGTCAACAAAATTGTGGCCATGTGAGTCCAACAATATGTTGAGCGTTTGAATCAACGATCAGCTCAAGCAATATATTGCCTTATTATCTTTCCCTTCTTGTGCTTGATCACTAGACGGAATTGTTGCAAGTATATCACCCAGCTCATGTGGTGTGCATTCTTTAGCATTCTCTAGCTTTCTTTGTGTGTGCAAAAACTAAATTGGCTTATAATCGAAATGAATGATTGTCTCCTCATTGATTTGGCCCCTTGCCTGATTTGTGTCTATGTGATTGATATTTGTATCTAAACCAAGATAACATAGGTATGTGCAAAGTTCATATTTTTTGAGTTAAGGTTCTCCCAGTCAACAAAGTTGTGGCCATGTTAGTCCAACAATATGTTGAGCATTTGAACCAACAATCAGCTCAAGCAATCTATTGCCTTATTGTCTTTCCCTTCTTGTGCTTGATTACTAGATGGAATTGTTGCAAGTATATTACCTAGCTCATGTGGTGTGCATTCTCTAGCTTTCTTTGTGTGTGCAAAAACTAAATTAGCTTATAATTTGTAAGGAAAGAATATGGATGCGGAACAAACTTTCCTACTATCAAAACTCAAAGAAGAATGCAGATATGACTTTAAATTTTACAATTACATACCATTAAGATGCACATGAAGGAAATAACATAATAGAGAAATAAACTCAAACACACTTGACACCAGATTTACATGGGAAAACCCTTATGGGAGAAAAACCCACCACACCAAAGAAAATCACTTGTATTACAGTGATCAAAATTACATACAAGTTACAAACTCTCGTTTCAGACGCCAATATTACAGCAGCAATATTTCCCTCATCAACCTTGTACAAAACAACACTGTTACAATGCTTTCAGAACAGCATACAATGAAATTCACTAACAGATCAAAAACGATCATCCAACCATCAAATTCTCAAACCTATTACAGTTCTTGTACGTTGCAATATATAGCAACAACCATGATCGATTCTTTCAACTTCCTCCATAGAGCAACCGTCGAACTTCCTAGGAATTCAAATGACCTCCTTCCAAGTCAGCAACATCCTCTAGTTAAAGGCTTACATCTCAGCAATCAACCAAGAAACCGTGCTCTTCACTTTACACCGCACTACCACTGCGTAGTCAACAGGTTCCCACGGGGTGGTGGTTTACCATGCTACCTCCAGACAAGTCAAAAGCTTCCGAAGTATGGCAATAACCGCTCTACCGCTAAATTGTTTACCAGCATTCGCGGTATGGAAGTTTACACCACACTACCACTGCACACCCGACGAACTCCTGCGATATGGCGGATACCACCGCACTACCACTCAATAGATGAGAGGCACCCACAATAACCGCGCTACTGCACCTCTCTTACAAACACTTATGAATTCTTTGTTGCTCGATGACAGAGCTAGGGTCATACCAGTGAGTTTGAGACACATATTCTCAACAATCTCCCACTTGACGAAGAACTCACTGAACCCTTTTCAATACCTGAAGTCATCGAATATCCTGGACCCCAAGGCCCATTGAATTTGCACACCATTTGAACTTGTTCGTGCTCACTGCCTTCGTCAATGCATTAGCAGCATTCTTCAGAGTATCCACCTTTTCCAAATAGACCTTTCCATCCTCCACCATATCTCGTACAAAATGATACTGCACATCAATATGTTTCGTCCTGGCATGATGGCACTCTGACTGTCACAACAAATAATAATCTGCCCTGCATCAAAACCAATATCAGAACACAATCTTTTAAGCCAAATGGCTTCCTTACAGGAGTGAGTTGTTGCCATATACTCAGCCTCAGTAGTAGATAAAGCGACTACAGCCTGCCGCTTACTCATCCAACTAACTGCTATCAATGTCCCCTGCCCAATCAAAATCCACATACCCACGAATGCTGAGAGTCCTCTGTGATTATTCTGAAGTGCCCTTCAGATATCTAAACACTCTTTTCACAGCATCCCAATGTGTCCTTCCAAGATTAGCCATAAACCGACTATGTAATCCCACTGCTTGGGCAATGTCTGGCCTTGTACAGACCATTGTGTACATTAAACTGCCAACTACACTAGCATAAGGCACTCTGGTCATGTCCTCTATCTCAATAGGAGATTTTGGACAATCTTCAATAAATAGCTTCATTCCCTGCAAGACTGGAACAACTAGCTACTTGCAATCCAGTCATACAAAATCTCTCCAGAACTGTAATGACCCTACTCAAATCTGATTGAAAACTTCTAATTTTTGGCCTTCGAAATTTCGTCAAACACTTTGCATACAAGGGTCATATGACTGATATAACATTTCAATTTGCTTTAATGGTACTTTCCTTCACTTAACAACAATGAGAATGTTTGCAAATGACTCTAATTTGTCTAAACAATGTCCTAACATGAATGTGCAACTTATTTTGGCAATATTCAATGCATATATATGAACTAAGCATGAGAAATGATCACCTACAGCCAACTGGTAGCTTAACAAACAGTTGGTATGCAACCTATATGCTAATAATAACATCTACAGACACTTGACATTATGTCAAATAGTTGGCATACATCTTCATATAACATTCAAATGAACATTAAAACCATGTAAGACTTCCCAAAGATGATGTCCTTATTGAAATGCAATCACCTACACAAGTTATCATAAGAAGGCCAAGACTCTTGGCTTACAACATGAACCAACTTAAAATGCCAAAGTCTGATTACAATGACTACCTACCTGTGTTCCACGGCCTTTTGGGGACGGGGATGGGGGGACGGCTGGGGACGCATTTCCGGGACATTTCCTAGGGGCCCATTTTTAGGGGACGGTAGGGGACGGCGACATACAAAATACATATATATATATGATTTTTTCAAAATTTATTAATATATTATAGATAGAGAGAGGGAAAGAGAGAGATATATGTCAATAAATTAATAATTGCTAACAACAATATCAATATATAAATAAATCGCGAGAGTAGTAGAATAACAACATAATAAATGTCATTAAAGCATTATAAAATTTATCATAGCAATATCAAACATCAATAAAACCATGGTCTATCAATATCAATAAATCGCGAGAGTGGTAGGAAATGGAACTAAGTGCAACTCCCAGCTCCTCAAGGCGTCCCAAACACAAACAAAATGCAGCTTGAGTGAAGAAAAAAACGCAGTCAAATAGAGCCTAGCCACGACTTTACTCTAGGCGTGAGAAACAAAAACTTGAAGAAATATGTTTCATGCCTCTTTAAAATGCAAAAACGTCTCTGTTAAATGCCCAAACGCAGGAGCAAAATGCGAAAAAATCATTTAGACTGAGCTGAGGCAGAGATTTTCCCGTGCTTTGCTGTGTGAAGTCATCGTTGCCGTGAGAGCCAAATAATATCATTGAATCTTATGAAACTTTATTAAGTTTCATTTAAATTTTTGTTTTTAGACTTTACACAAACGCATTATGTTGTTGTGGGCCCACAAAACATTTAATAGCAATATAAAATGTTTTAAAAAACAAAATTTTATGTTCTTTAATTTTTTGGAGCTCCATATACACGAGGGACGGTCCGCCATCCTCAGGGACAACAAGGGACATTTCCAACGTCCCCCGCCGTCCCCGAGGACGGGGGACCGTTCCCAGACAAGAGGAAACGTTCCCCGCCGTTTCCTGTGAATTTTCTTGATCCGAGGACGGCCGGGGACTGTCCCCGATGCATCCCCCCGTCCCCGGGACGGATGGGGACGGGTACAGGGGGTTTTGGGGCAGGGGATGCGTCCCCGTGTAACACAGCTACCTATAGCAATAGCTGGAAATTGTGATTTGACAATGCAACTTGAAAGACTAAAGGATGCTGATTATAACAACATGAATTACAATGATGAAATGATGAACAAATGCAATGATAATATTGAAGAACCTGGATAATTTATGTGGCTGATTGAGTAAATAAATTCGATGCTCTTCAAATACCATGAGAAAGCTTCCAAAGATGAAGCGCCCAGCTACCTATTCGTCTAACATTGGTCTATGAATTTTATCAGATTTTATTTCTTCTTCTTTGCTTGAATTCGCACCCTAGACAGTGCCGCCCCTACTGCTAGTTATCAGAACTTGTAATAAATTGTTGGTGCCACAAACTCCCTTCAAAATGCCTGTAATTCCATCACTAAACGCCCAGATATGAAGTGCTGATGTCTCCTTGTCAATTCGATGTTGAATAGGAGAGGAATGAGCAAAATCGTGGCACTATATGCAAACTAATATTGACTGAAATAACATATCAGAATTCTGGAAATAACTTAATGAATACAAATCGACCTCCTCAATGCAAATTCGATGAAGACTATTAACTCCAAAATGTCTCCAATGCAAACACCAATCGATATCATACAAAACTTGGCCAAAGGCCACAAAGTTTTTACCATGAAGTACAAATGGAAAGTCTGAAGTGACTTCCTCCAGCTGCAATAATTCAAGTGATATTTCACACCCTCAAAATTGTTATCAATAGGAAGTTTTCGTTTCCTATGATAAAGAATAATCTGCAAAAACCCTAGGCTCCACAAGATGAAATAGCAAACATCAACATCAACATCAAATCTGGATGCTAGGAAATGAGCCCTAAATGTCTATTTATTCTTTTTCCTCAATAGGTCGGCCTCCTTCTAGAACTTTCCCAAGTCACCTTCTAAAAGGAATATTATAATATTATTTTATTATTGCACTTTATAATAATACAAAATATTAATCAACTCCTAAAGTGCAATATAACATTATAATATAAAATAAAGGTTTCCATAAATAGAAATATCTATGATGATACTAGGAAAACCTTCATGAAGTCACGAAATGAGCCAACCAATCAACTGGGTATCTACCAAACGACCCTCTTATCAAGCCCTATTAGCCTACGAGGATCAAGAATAGGCTAATTCCTCTAAACTCCAACACTCATAAAAAAGGGGACATTACAAGAACAGTGTTAATATACTTACTCTAGCCTAGCCAAAGTTTTCTATTCTTCTTGTCCCTAGTTATTTTCATTCGTAGAATATACCTAGCTGCACCAAGATCTTTCATTTCGAACTTTGCAGACAACTGAGATTTTAGATCAGAAATCATAAACTTACTATTGCCTATGAATAGCATATCATCAACATAGAGTGCAATAACAAGAACCCGATCATTTTCAATCTTGAAATACACACAATGATCTGATTTTGATCTTACAAAACCCAGTAACAAAACAAACATGTCAAATTTCTAGTACCACATTCTAGGCGACTGTTTTAAACCATACAGAGATTTTTTTAACTTGCAAACCAGATTTTCTTTACCTTTTATCACAAAATGCTCAGACTAGAACATATAAATTTCTTCTTCAAGATCACCATGAAGAAATGTTGTCTTCACATCCATTTGTTCAATCTCCAGGCCATAAGCTGTTGCAAGTGACAAAAGAAATTTGATAGATGTAAGCTTTGCTACCAGAGAAAAGATTTCCCCATAATCAATTCCCTCTACCTGGGAATAACCCTTTGCAACCAACCTCACTTTGTACTTTTCAATACTGCCATCCAGACCAATTTTGTTTTTAAAAACCCATTTACAGCCCACAAGCTTTCTACCTTCAGGCAATGGAACCAGATCCCAATTGTCATTCTTCTTTAACGATGCCATTTCTTCATTCATGGCTTCCAACCAGGAATCTGAATCAGTCATTTCAATTGCCTCTTTTACAGTCCTAGGCTCATCAGTATTAGTAATCAAAGCATAGGCACAACTCGAATCCAACATAGAAAATCCATACCTATCAGGTTGCTTCTTCTCACGTGTAGACCTCCTCACAAGTTGAGGTTGAGGTTGTGATTCTTCTTCAGAACTCTCAGAGCTACTCGAACTCTCCTTAGTTTTAGGTACACTATCAATGCGTTGTACCTTTTTTCCTGGGGTTAGAGGTATTTCAACAATCCTCTTTATTTTCTTTCATCTTTGACTGCAGTTCCACTGAAGAAGGTTTCAGCTCTCGAAAGATTACGCTTCTGTTGTATACAACCTTTTCAGTCACAGGATTCCAAAGCTTGTATCCTTTCACACCAATGTCATAGCCAATGAAGATACACTTAACAGCTTTATTCTCCAGTTTAGATCTCTTCCCATCTAGCACATAAACATATGCTTCGCAGCCAAAGACACGAACATGTCTCAGAGAGGGCTTCTTACAAGACCAAGCTTCCATAGGCATTTTATCAACAAGTGTCGAAGAAGGAGATCGATTTACCAAGTAACATGTTGTGGCCACAGCCTCAACCCAGAACTTCTGCTCCAAACCAGCATTGCTCAACATACGTCTTGCCTTCTCCATCAGCGTCCTGTTCAACCTTTCAACAACTCCATTTTGTTGCGGAGTGTAAGGTGTTGTTTTATGCCTCTTAATTCCATAGTCTTTGCAATACCTTTCAAATTCTGCAAAACAAAATTCACCACCATTATCTGTCCTCAAGCATTTGATTTTCTTACCAATTTGATTTTCAACCAACTTCTTGAACTCTTTAAACCGACTGAACACTTCTGATTTACTTTTTAGAAAATATACAAATTCCCTTCTTGAATAATCATCAATAAACGATACATAATATTTTGAATTCAACGACGAAGGAACATTTACTGGACCAAAAACATCATAGTGAATATAAACCAAAACACCAGAAGATTTATGAGGACTACAATAAAAAGAAACACGATGATGTCTGCCATATATATAATGTTCACAAAATTCAAATTCCAAATTACAATCATCAAACCCCTCAACCGAGTTTTTATTTTTCAAGGCTTTTAAGCCTTTCTCACCAATATGACCTAGCCTTTGATGCCAGAGCATAGTCTTCTCTGTAGGAAGTTTAACTTCCAAAGAATTAGCCCCTTCAAGGACTTCAGTCTCCTTTGCACGAACAACCTTTTGTGACTTTACAGAGACACTGTTACACTGAACAGCAAGTGCGTCCAACTTATACAAAGTACCTATACGAGCACCCCTAGCCAGCACCATCGAGCCTCTAGTCATTTTACAGCCATTGCTAGAGAAAGAGACTTGCACTCCAACATCATTTAGCTTACTTATAGAAAGTAAATTCCGAGCCAGATATGGTATGTGCACTACGCCATCAATTCCCTTAATTCTACTATTAGGAAACTAAATTTTGACTCTTCCTCAGCCAACAATTTCCAAGATGAATCGCTTGCCAAGTACACCTTTCCACCATCGTATTTTTCATACTTTGTGAACCAGTCTCTATGAGATGTCGTGGAAAGATGCTCCAAAATCAATCAGCCAGACATCATCAGATGCCCGAGTTGCCAAGGTTGCAATGAAGAAATTTGCATCGCTCTGAGAAGAATCATTGTCGAAAGAGTTCTTCTTCTTCTTTTTCTCCTCTTTGCAATCCTTTCGGACATGACTAGGTTGCCCACAATTCCAGCACTTCACCTTGGACTTCTTACCAGGAGACTTTGATCTCCCTTCTGATTTCGATTTGGACTTCTTGTCCTTCTTGCCTTTTTCTTTCGATCTGCCTCAAACAGCAAGAACCTCCTTCGCCATCTCAGAAGATTTCCTTCTCATTTCTTCAGACAACAAAGAAGCAACCACATCTTCCATCTTGAAAGTGGTTGTCGTGCTCCCAATCGCCATCACCAAGTGATCCCAAGAATCTGGCAAAGAACATAACAATAGCATACAGCGATCTTCATCATCAATTTTTACGCTCACAGATGTTGATTGAGCGATTAGTGTGTTAAACATATTCAAATGATCAGCCACAAACGCCCCTTCCTCCATTTTCAAAGAGTATTTCTTCCTTAAGAACAATTTATTCACCAAGGATTTGCCCTGATAAATATCTCCAATCTTCTTCCACAAAGAAGATGCAGTCTTCTCTTCATGAACGTTCAGGAGAACAAAGTGCCAAACAGAGTCTTATCAACCCTTTTTCTTTTTTGTTTGCAAGGTCCCAATCTTCTTGCTTCATGCCAGAAGGTTTTGTTCCAGACACAGCAAGCCAAAGATCACGATCCACCAATAGGTCTTCCATTTTGAGTTTCCACAACTCAAAATTGTTGCCATTGAATTTCTCAATTTCAATCCTTTTTGATGTGCTTGTCATCTTAATCTATAATTTAAATTACCAGACTTCTACAAGACTCCCACTGAACAGAATTGACACAAAAAACCCAACCTACCCACAAGGATAACACAACTGGCCAGGCTTTGATACCACTTGTAAGGAAAGAATATGAATGCGGAACAAACTTTCCTAATGTCAAAACTCAGAGAAGAATGCAGATATGACTTTAAATTTTACAATTACATACCATTAAGATGCAAATGAAGGAAATAACATAATAGAGAAATAAACTCAAACATACTTGACATCAGATTTACGTGGGAAAACCCTTACGGGAGAAAAACCCGCCACACCAAAGAAAATCACTTGTATTACAGTAATCAAAATTACTTACAAGTTACAAACTCACCTTTCAGACATCAATATTACAGCAGCAATATTTCCCTTATCAACCTTGTACAGAACAACACTGTTACAATGCTTTCAGAACAGCATACAATGAAATTCACTAACAGATCAAAAACGATCATCCAACCATCAAATTCTCAAACCCATTACAGTTCTTGTACGTTGCAATATATAGCAACAGCCATGATCGATTCTTTCATCTTCCTCCATAGAGCAAACGTTGAACTTCCCAGGAATTCAAACGACCTCCTTCCAAGTCAACAACATCCTCCAGTTAATGGCTTACATCTCAGCAATCAACCAAGAAACCGTGCTCTTCACTTTACACCGCACTACCGCTGCGCAATGAACAGGTTCCCGCGGGGTGGCGATTTACTATGCTACCTCCAGACAAGTCAAAGGCTTCTGAGGTATGGCAATAACCGCTCTACTGCTAGACTGTTTACAAGCATCCACAGTATGGCAGTTTACACCGCACTACCGCTACACACCCGACAAACTCCTACAGTATGGCGGTTACCACCGCACTACCACTCTGAGATGAGAGGCACCCACGGTATAGCGGTAACCGCGCTACCGATAACCAGACTACCGCACCTCTCTTACAAACACCTGGTGGTATAGAGGTAAAAGCATAAACAGAACACTTATGAATTCTTTGTTGCTCGATGACAGAGCCAAGGTCATACCAGTGAGTTTGAGACACATATTCTCAACATAATTGAAATGAATGATTGTCTCCTCATTGATTTGGCCCCTTGCCTGATTTGTGTCTATTTGATTGATATTTGTATCTAAACCAATATGAACTCCTAATCAATATTTGTATCCTAACTAATGGATGTGCTTAGATGTGTCTCTTACCACTAATGGGCATGCCCCTAACCAATGTCTACTCGTTCTCCCGACCAATCCAATATGTATGCTTTTGCTCATTGCGTTTTCTATTCCCTTGGCCAATAATAGTGTACTCCCCAATGTGTGCTCACTCAATGTTCTTGGGAGTGTGTGATGTCATTAGTTTGTGCTCCCAAGTGGGAAGAGAGGAGGGGAATTATGATATGCTTTTGAAATCTTCTTAGATTTTAGTAAATGAGCATCATAGTGGGATTGACTCTTATTAGGTCAAAATGTGCTATGTTGGGATGGGAAGGGATGGGATGGGATGGGATGGGCAATGTTGCCACTACATAACAACCTAAACAATAGTATACAATTTTTTTCATAGCCGAATTGTCACATTGTGTCAGTAAATGTCCTCAAATGGTTAGGCGACCAAATACCCATATTGAGTATGTACTGCACCATGTGCAAGGTCAAATGCATCAATCTGAATTTCAAAGGGGTCTAAAATGTTAGGCATCACACAAAGACATTGTTTGAGCTCCTCAAAAGTGCATTGTTCCATAGGGTTCCAAATGAATTTCGCCTTGGCATGCATGATTTGATTGAGTGACCAAGCAACGTGCAAGAATTGGAGGACAAAACTATAGTAAAAATTGGCAAGTCTAAGTAAGTTGTATGGTTCAATCATGTAACCTAGCTAGTCCATTCACATTGTATCAAAGGTACACTAGTTGAAGTTGGCTTGCAACTTGTGTTTGGTATAAAGTGTCTACGACACGTGAGACATGTTCCTTCAAGGTTGTTGAAGATGAAGATATCATCCAAGAAGATGATCACAAAGGAATTGGTGAAAGATCGAAGGATGTCATTTATCAAACACATGAATGTTGCTAACATGCTAATCAAGTTGTAAGGAATAACCATCAATTCATAAAAGCCTTCCTTGATTTTAAATGTTATTTTCCAAACATCTCTTAATTGAACTAGTACTTGGTGTTATCCGAACTTCATGTCGATCTTTGTGAAGAATTATGCACCATGGAGCTCATCCAAGAGGTCATCAATGTGTAACTAAGGATAATTATTGTTCATTGTGATTTTGTTGAGCATGTGATAGTTAGAGTACAAGTACCATGTGTCATCTATCTTTGGCACAAGGACTATCAGATTGCCGCATGGAGAAGAGTTGGGTATGATCTCACTCTGATCAATCAACTCCTAAAGTTAGTGTCAAAATTCATCATTCTCCTAAACGAATCTATGATACAAAGGGCTACTGGAAAAATAGGATCCAAGAACCAAATCAATTGTATCTTGCATTGCACAATGTGTAGAAAGATCTTTGTGCTCCTCAAAAACATCCTTCTACCAATTAGTACCTTGTTAAATTGTTGCTATTGCAACAATGATTGCACATCTGAAGACACTTCTATTGTTTTCTTTGCATTGGCTATTTTACTCTTGCTACAACATTCCTCCAAAAACTCAAAAGATGACTAAACCTTAGCTAAGAATACTTTGCAAAAATCAAGAGATTTTGTACTAAAACTACCCATCATCTTTCACTAAAACTCTACTTATGACTGCTAGGTGCCTCTTCCTATTGTTTATGACACTTAAATAGCTTATGGGCACTTACTTTGGTCATGCTTGTGTTTCAAAACTGAGTCCTTAACCCTATGGCCTCGGTACACTTATGAGGGATATTTATCACTTATTATGTTAGGTGGAGCTTTTGTTCACTCAAACCAATTCTTTCAAATCCGAGCTTAATTATTTGACACATATGCCGCCTTTTTTCTGTTTCCAAGCAGAATTTCTTATCATTTCATGCCAAAGCAAAGATTCTACGTGCCTCAACCATCCCAAAAGTGTGCTCAAAAGACTTAGGAATTTTTTTTATTTTCTTGAGCCACTTTTTGAATCACTTGAAGCATTTGAAATTGACCATAACAGTATAACCATGTGCCTCCCACACTTGAGCCATTTATTTTAAATTTTGGCAGAAATTTTAGATGGTTATGACATACAGAAAGTGTAGTGTTCCAACACTCTGCTGATTTGTTTTCACTGAGTTTGTAGGTCTGATTTTTTTGTTTTGGTTTTGTATTCCATCTTCTGTGTTTTGAGTTTGCTTGCTAATAATGCTAAATAAGTACTAAAGAGCATGTACATGAAGTAAAACTCTAAGAAACTAATCAACTGAGATACATCAAGTAATGACTCATTTTAGAAGCCAGATACGATTTCTCCATTACATAATAGGACGCATACAACATATAGTTTACATCAGATTTAAAGCTAAATATATCTTCTACTAAACTTTAACTTACAGCCAAACAGCACTGTGAATAGTGTTTTGCTACAGTGACAAACCCCTATAAATTGCTCGCAGCAGCTAGAACACGGACTTCACCCCTCCAAATCTGCTATGAGAAGCTTCTTCTATCTAGGGCGCCCCCTTTTGGTGAAATTGCAGCCTCTTAGAGGAGGTGTTTTGCTTACTTCTTGCTGATAAAACCCTCAAGAAGGGACGGCTGGCTGTAGATGCATAAATCAGCCCCAAAAATCCTCCAAAATGCGAACAGCTCCTTCATAAGTGAAAATGGAGTCAAAAACAACAAAAACCCTTTCAAGAAATAGCTCTAATAACTTGCAATCAGCAACATATGGCTCCAAATGAAGTAACCAAACTTTGATCAGCAACTTTAAGGTGGTGTTTCACACCCTCAAGCTACTCAAAAACGAAATCCAAGCCCCTCCAGGTTCACCCACTGCAAGAAATCAAGAAACCCTAGCCTCCTTCCTCCAAAGCCACGCTCCCTAGTTCATCAAGCAAAAACCATCAACACATGAAGAGGGTCGAACTTTCTCACTTAATATTTATAATTTTACATTGAAAACACTATTCATAAAAAGTAGTACTATTCACTTAAGTTATAACTTTTTCACTTTAGGGATGAATAGTAACGGAAAAATATAAAGTGACCCCTTTAATTAAAAGACACATGGTCCCTAAGCCAGAGAGGGTGAAATAAAGCGTGAGGATCATAGTTTTAAGCACAAATATCACGCCTAACGCACAAATTCACCCCGACACCATACTCTGGATATCAACGCTGCAATTTAACGACCGATGCCCGATCAAGTGACCCTCTATCCAGAACCATTAGCCCACGAGGATCGACATAATAGGCTAATCCACCAACTCTAATGCTTGCGAAAGAATGGGGACATTACAGTCCGCCCTCCCCGAAATTGCTTGTCCCCAAGCAATCTTTACTACAAAGAAACTTCACTCCTCAGAAGGCCCAAAAGAAGAACTGTGAAACGTCCCATGCATCGCTAACTAACTCCTGAAGCGCAAGCATAAACACAACTGCGCAAAATATCCCTGGATCCCAAGCCCAGAATGGCATGCTGCCATGTCTGATAACCTCTAACTTCCTCTGCGCAAATCTGATCACAACTTCACCATGCTGAAAATGGTGAAGCAACCTGTCGGAACCCATCCAAATTGCAGTGATAGGCCTGTCACCACCTGAGTCCCAATACACCCTGAACTCAGATTCATTTGTCATGAAGAGACAAAAATATCTGGAAACTTTTGCAATACAATATCTCTCTACAGTCTCTCCAAAACACCCATGGAAGTGATAACTGATCAACCCATCATGTCCACTGACACCGTAATCACCATGTAACCACGTATCCGTATGAAATCCCTGTGACATTAAAGTAGCAAACCTTGTCAGATACATATCAACATGAGGGATAACTGATTGTTGTCCTTGCAAGTAATCCCTTGCAAACAACTGAGTCGGGTCCTTGGAGCCTCTAGTCCCATCTTTTGAAGATGGTAACTCTAGACACAGTAATGAGTTCCTCCCCTTGACTGCACCAAGAGAATCACCCTACGCACAAGAATTGTGCATCGAATACGAATCATGTATAGGTGGGTCAAGGGAAAAACTATAAGCATTCCTCATCGTGTACACACTATTAAACTCCTTTGTGAGCTCTGTTTGGAATCCCGATGCACTAGGACGATCCCAAACACAGCAATTATCGCTCAACCCTAAACTAGTATCAAGGGTGTGATCAGCTTCCAGCTCGAAGAGTGGATTATCATAGATCCACCCACCATCAAACTCAAATAAGGAATTATTCACAAACTGTGCAATCACTTTGTGCTGATCTGAATCATCCACCACTAAGTCCCTGGAACAATACATTGAATCATACTCCTAAATTGGCTCATCAATCTACCAATCATAATCAACTGTATGGGGTGAAATGACTGATTTGCTTCCGGGAGAGGGAAACAAATCGACATAAGAACCAATCTCCCAACTAGATGTTGCTCTGCATATCTCCTGTGAAGTGGGTGGGAGTAGTATCATGAGTTGACACATAACTCTCTGATGAGTCGACTACCAGGTCACATGAGCTATCGATAATATGTTCTGCATCACCTATCATAGGACTAAACTCTGGAGAACCTAGTGCAACACATGGCTCTCTGCAACTCTCAACCAATGCACTCATCCCATCTATATCAACTGCACCTAAAACCGTGATGGATGTAGTAACCACATCCTCAACCTGCTCACAACCACAATCCGTGGACATATATTCCTCACCAACTGCTACCACGGAAACCCGAACTATATCGAAAGAGGGTGAAGACTATGCCAAACTCGATACCACGGTAAGCTCCTCGACCCGTGACTATGGCTCTTGAAGGGCCAATTGAGTGCTCTTCAAGGAATCCATAGTCATCTCTAGCTCATAAGTGAGCTCGTCAACCTCCTCGTCTTTTCCCTTCAATGCCTTATGACAGATGCAACCCCACTCGAGAAGGAAATCTCTATCTGCAAGTAGCTGTAGGTAATTTTGTTTCATAATTCCAACTGCCTCTCGAAGTGCATGAAACTCCACAAAGGAAAAACTACCTTCACTGTGCCCATCTGTCATAGGAGTGCTCCAACCCAAAGTAGCCAACATTTGACGAGCAACATCAAAATGCTCTATGGCCATGGCAATCATACTATCATTAACCTTAAGTTGCCCTATCACATGATGAGGACCCTAGAACTTATCACTCCCACACAAGTTCTCTAATTTAGAAGTTGCACTATGATATGAGGTTGAATCATCACCGCTCACTAACTGATAAGCAGCATCGTGTGTGCTATCAACTTCACACACAATATCAACAAGGGTATTGCTGCTATGTACCTCATAGGATGGCTCAACAGATATTGTTGAAGCTACCGTTTCATCAATATCTTCGCACACTTCTCCTTCCAAAGCATCTGCACATCCACCTGACTCACGATCCTGGGATTCATTGCCCATAAATAAATTTTCTGATTGGTTTTCTACGGTCTGATATGAAAAATCAGGCTCACTGTGGCATGAATTTCCACCATAAATTGCATCGTTAGTACCCAAATCTCGAGTACCAACATGTGGCAACTCTGTAGAAACATCATCCCTCGATGAAATCTCTATCCTCTCATGCTGATGCAAAGTTTCATCACTACTGTCATGAAAAATCAGAGTGGTTATCAATGCTGATAATAACTTCTTGAGCGCTGTGAATATCATTCTGGAATTTCACCATACTATTTTCATGTTGTAAGATTTCCTTATCAACAACAACTTCATTTTCAACCTCATGCCCATCTATAGACTGTAGGTAATTCTCTTCTAACTTATCACCTTTTAATCCAAACACATCATTGAGACTTTTGGGTACTACACCAAGTCTCTCATTTTTGCTTCGTGATAAGGTTCGTCTTGAAATGTAGTATTCATACTGCTGCAAACTATGAGCTAATCTTCGTTGTGAAGGCATGAGTTTTTGCTGGGTATTATTCAAGATGCTCTCAACACTGATCCTAACTCCACCATACCATAAGTGGTGAAGCAATACACTGGGACCCATCCAAACGGCAGTGCTAACTCTGTCTCCACCGAGATCCCAATATAAACAAAACTCACATCCATCCATCAAGAGGTAAGAATATCTGGAAGCACCTGCTACGCAACATCTTTCCATAACCTCCGCTAGACTCTCATGGATGTGATATCCACTTGTGCCATCATGCCTGCTAACCTTACAATCCCTCTGTAACCCTGTGTCCACTAGTAGCCTCTGAGGAAAAGAAACAACAAACCTTGTTGGATACAAATCCGCATGATGGAAAACTAAATACCGATCCTGCAAGCAATTAACCTTCGACAACTGAGTCGGGTACTTGCAGCCATGAGTTCCATCTACTGAAGATGGTAACTCTCCATCCAAAAAATGGATGGTACACACTCTGAGCCAATCCATGCCAATGCGTCAACAAATCCTCCATGTGTGGACTAAAAGAGAAGTGATGATGCAATCACGGTAAAATGCTCCAACCTCTGTCAATGGCTCATCACTAACAACACTAGAATCAAAAGATGGCTTGTGCCTTTGATCCTGTAAATCAGACTTGTGTGATTCCTGAATTGACAATCCTTGCACATACACTGAATTGGGATCTTCAAAATGATCAAATGTCTCATTAGCAATTGCTGATACAAAAAATTTAGGGAACTCAAAACCCTCATTGATTTCATATGGGGCCCTTTCTTCATGCGCATGTCCCTCAACATGATCATCCTGCAACTCTACCTCATAAAGTGGGTTAACATAGGACATATCAACTTCTATCTCAAAAGGTGGATTATCAAAAACATGAAAGTTACTTTCAGCATTTTGTTTAGGCCCATCACCCTCATGTTCTAACTCTTCTTCACCTTCAAAAGGACTCAAGTATTCTTCCCCTACAACTGCCTTAGAAATTTCAACTTCATCATCAACAAGTAGATCTTCTAAGGTCTTATTTTTTCTCACCAAGGGATCAGCTGTATGCTGGTCGTTAACTGCTCAGAATTCATCGTACAGGCTTTTGGATACTGTAGTGACCTCTTGTTCCCTCTTCTCTTCATTCTGTGATGTAGACTTGAAGATGGATGCCACATACCTTGCTTCTCTGTCTAAGGTTGTAGGGTCTAAAAATAATTTATTTATTTCTTCCAACTCTTTTAAGCTTTGTTTAAGATTTTTCATATTCTTGTCCCACTGCTTTTGGGAAATAGCCATGTTCAACTGAAACTTCCGAACTGCAGTTGAAACTTACCCAACAGGTTTGCAGGAAACCGCTCTGATACCACTGTAGTGTTCCACCACTCTGCTGATTTGTTTTCACTGAGTTTGTAGGTCTGATTATTTTGTTTTGGTTTTGTATTTCGTCTTTTGTGTTTTGAGTTTGCTTGCTAATAATGCTAAATAAGTACTAAGGAGCATGTACATGAAGTAAAACTCTAAGAAACTAATCAACTGAGATACATCAAGTAACGACTCATTTTAGAAGCCAGATACGATTTCTCCATTACATAATAGGACGCATACAACATATAGTTTACATCAGATTTAAAGCTAAATATATCTTCTACTAAACTTTAACTTACAACCAAACAGCACTGTGAATAGTGCTTTGCTACAGTGACAAACCCCTATAAATTGCTCGCAGCAGCTAGAATATGGACTTCACCCCTCCAAATCTGCTATGAGAAGCTTCTTCTATCTAGGGCGCCCCCTTTTGGTGAAATTGCAGCCTCTTAGAGGAGGTGTTTTGCTTACTTCTTGCTGATAAAACCCTCAAGAAGGGACAGCTGGCTGTAGATGCATAAATCGGCCCCAAAAATCCTCCAAAATGCGAACAGCTCCTTCATAAGTGAAAATGGAATCAAAAACAGCAAAATCCCTTTCACGAAATAGCTCTAATAACTTGCAATCAGCAACATATAGCTCCAAATGAAGTAACCAAACTTTGATCAGCAACTTTAAGGTGGTGTTTCACACCCTCAAGCTACTCAAAAACGAAATCCAAGCCCCTCCAGGCTCACCCACTGCAAGAAATCAAGAAACCCTAGCCTCCTTCTTCCTCCAAAGCCACACTCCCAAGTTCATCAAGCAAAAACCATCAACACATGAAGAGGGTCAAACTTTCTCACTTGATATTTATAATTTTACATTGAAAACACTATTCATAAAAAGTGAGCACCATTCGCTTGAGTTATAACTTTTTCACTTTAGGGATGAATAGTAATGGAAAAATACAAAGTGACCACTTTAATTAAAAGACACATGGTCCCTAGGCCAGAGAGGGTGAAATAAAGCGTGAGGATCATAATTTTAAGCACAAATATCACGCCTAACGCACAAATTCACCCTGACACCATGCTCGGGATATCAACGCTGTAATTTAACAACCGAGTGCTCGATCAAGTGACCCTCTATCCAAAACCATTAACCCACGAGGATCGACATAATAGGCTAATCCACCAACTCTAATGCTCGCGAAAGAATGGGGACATTACAAAAAGTATGCCCATGTTTATTAGTGAAAATTAGACTTTAAGTTGGAACTTTTCCTCACTTAAACCCAAGCAAAACTAATAAGCCATTTCAACCAAGGCGGAACTTTCAGCCATTTAAGCCAAGACAAAAGTTCAAAGTGATGTCTCCACATTTAAGATGACTTGGGGGGATTTTTGGATGACTTAAGCCAATTACAAAGTGCCATGATGAAGATTTCACTTGGTTGAACCCAACCAAACCACACCACTTAAGTGATTCCATTCGATACTTTAAAATAGGTGAAGCTATGTTGTGGTTCTACCACCTTGAAGACCCTTGGTGAAATGATTTTATGGCTTAACCAACCCTAGCAAATTCCCTTTGTATTGTTGCCACCTTTTTCCTTAACTTGGCAAAGATTTCCAATGGTTAGGCAATGGTTAGGCCACCCTTTAAGTGTGCCCAAGTTCTTTAGTGAATGTTTGGCAAAGTTTTTCACGACTTATGCCAATGTGGAGTATCATCGTCATTTCATTTATATGTGGAAAAACTTTACACTGTCATTGTTTTTCCTTGCTTCTAAATACCAACTAATGTTCTCTTGTTTCTGCTAATTTGGAAGTACGGCCCTAAAAATTTGTGATTTCATCATATTTCATTTTAGAGCCACTACAACCTCAATCAACCTAGAAAAATTATTATTAGGAAAACAAGACCACAACACAACCATGCAAACTGATGGGAAAGACCACAACTCAAGAGGGGTTTACACATATTGATGCACAATTGTAATAACAAACAAGAAAAGGTAAGTACAAATATTACATTTTGTAGGGGTGCAACACAAATCAAAAAGCCAGCATCAATTTTCGGCCATGGTAAATGTTGCTTACTTGGGAATGAATGAAAATGATACTCAATGCTCAAAATCATAGTTGAAAAACCCTACAAGTACTCGCAAGACAAAACTCAAGCCAAGTTACTCGTTAAAAAACTTGGCACTGAGTTTTTTCAAAAACTCATGACAATTCATGCACAAAAAAATGTAGAATCTCAACAAAATCACATGTTATTTTCCAAAAACTCGCCCAACGACTATGGAAGTCGTGATTTTATTTTAGTTTTTCACTATGACTATAAGGGTTTCCAAATGTCATGACACACAATTATAGATTTTCTGATTTTATTTTAGTTTTCATTGCGACTGCAAGGGTTTTTCACTGAGAAATTGTAATGAATCCCAAGTCCTCCAACAAAGGTCATCCACCCCTCTTTTTCATCACAAAACCAACAATCATGTGAACTTGGTCCAACAAAGCAACTAAGACACCACAACACATTGAGAAATGAATTAAATGGAACATGACAAATTTCATTGGCAAAGTTTTGGATAGCATCACTCCAACCCATTCTAATGAGAACATATTGAAAATAATAGCATCATAATGTGTATCCAACTTCAAAATAAATTTATCGAGAACTTACTATGCTCCAAGGTAAGGACATCTAGTTTTTATTATAGGTCATCTTGTTTTATTTGTTATGATGATTTTAGCTAGCTAACTAATGGCTTTATCCATTGATCTTATGTCCACTTCATTTTCATTTATTAGTTGATTCCTACTAGCTAACCCCAATTAAACTATGTTATTGACAATTCCATACTAATATTCCACTTAATGGGTCAATGGATCCTAAGAATGTAGCTAGACCTTGTAAACATAAGCCACCTAAATAGGATTGGAAATTGACCTTTGTTGGAGCATTATGTGGATATTTAGACCAAACTAAGGCTGGAAACACGCTTCATGACTTGACAAGATCTTTCATCAAAAGTGAATTGAGGATGTAAGGTTGTAAATCAACAATGAAGTAGAATAGAAAGCAGCCTTAGCTACTCTAATTGTGGCATATTATGAAGGGGGCCATAATTTAATAGTAAAATGTGATTCCTTGATTGTTACAAATGCTTTGAAAAATGTTGATTTCTCGAATTTGAAACTACAATCCATTTTGGAAGAGGCCATAAGCTAGTGTAGACGGTTATAGAGAACAAACTAAAGTAGTGATCTAACAATGAATAAAGGGATTGATCTTTCTAATTTCTCATCTATAGAAAGTAACAATGTACTTGATTGGGAAGGCCTAGATAAATTGGTGGACCATGATCAACCCCTTTATGCTTTTAGTCTATCTACTTTTATCCATTGCCTTAAAACATTCAAGTGTATGCTATTGGACAAGAGGTTGGAATCACCTTCCATCATGATGGCAGTACATGTGGGAGCACATTGCTTGGATAATTTGCATTGATTTGATACCACCTTTATTATGTAATACTTGTTAGCCATAGAAGAAATTTATGAATTATATTTTTTATTGATATTGAAACTTGAAGTTTATATGTATTCAGAGATTGAACTCGTTTTTTAGTCTATGATATGTATCAAACTCTAATTTTGATTTATATACAATGGAAATTAGTAATACGTAATACAAATTCAGTAATATGGGTTTTTGAAGAATATTTATAAAAATTTATATATATTCAAATGTTAGATAAATTTGCCAAGTTTTTCCTCGAATTTTTTGCCAAGTCCCAAGTTTTTAAAAAATTTGGGCTTGTTGAGTAATTGCTGAATCCAAGTTTTTCAACTATGCTCAAAATGACTACAAATATTTTTCTTTATTTTTTCATCTTCTTTCGTCCTCTTTATTCCTTCCTTTTCTTTCCTCCTCTTTTTTCCTTCATCTTCTTCAGCTGCAAGTGCAAAAATCAGAAATGATTGTGGCAAGTGTTGGTGGTCAACGGGTTTAAGTATAAGGTTGACTAGGGTTTCATAAGGGAAAATGAAACTCAATGCCGAGAATGACTACAAATATTCCTCTTTTTTCCTTTCTCTTCTTTAGCTGCAAGTGCAAAAATCAGAAATGATCATGGCAAGGCAAATGTTAGTGAACAATGGATTTAAGTTTAGGGTTGACTAAGGTTTCATAAGGGATGTGTGAGGGCTTGAAGGCCCCCAATGCCCCTTTTAAAATGTTTTCTAAATGTTAAGGGTTTTATTGTTGAAAAATTTTAAGATGTTGGACATCTCACCATCTCTGTGATGATTGAGGGACATCTCAAATGTCCTAATCAATCACTAGGACATCAAGCCCCTATCAACATTATTACAAACACATCACCAATTTCCCAATGGACAAGGAATGGCTAGGGCACATCCTCTACCACCCCACTATCCACAAGGAAACTAGGGGGAACATGGACATCTAGTAAAGGAGTGGGAGCATGTCTACATGCTACACAAAATATTTCAAGATAAAATAGGGTATAAACTAAGAGCATATTATAGGCTATAGTACCATTGACAATTATGGAAGAGAAATTTAGAGAGTTTATGAATAAATCTACAAAAATCCAAATTGGAATAAAAGATGTCAGCCCGTATGGAAAGCAAGCACTAATTATATGTCATACATCTTGGGTTGGATCACAATTAATCAAATGTTAAAAGTCAAATCCCAACTACACAGTTGTAGTGTCCTAGAAGAGTAAAATGCTAGCTTTAACTATATCTTTTGAAGTTAAAGTAAAAATTGTAAATTTGGAGCTAGGACAATAGAATGTGCACTTCTCTTTGTTGTGCCAATTCATTGGAAGGGAACCATTTGGGAGACTTGTAGGTGATCAAGCACAATGGCAGTAGAAATATGAAGCTAGATCTGGTTAGTTGGGAATTGCATTTATTGGTGCTGAAATTGATAGGCAAGTGTTAATGATGATATTTCTGACTTTTTTGCCTACGAGAGTGCACAGATTTCAAAGGTAACATAGCTGCTCAAATTTCAGCTAGAATGGACATGGTCAAGTAAGCTATGTAATCTCTTGATCTGATGCAAGGAAAAACATGTTAGCCTCCCTCAATCATGTTGGCAGATGAAGCTTATATGGATGACACTTTTCCAATTGGTGTATTCTCTTAATATTTTTCTATAATCTAAAAGAAAAGATGCATGCTTTTCAGGAAATAAAAAGCAACAGTATCATATATTATAGTTTACATCACATGTCAATGGAAAGGGAGGACATCATGTCACATGTAAAGAGGATCAATAGGAGACCATAAAAATATGTTACAAGTAACAAGTGGAAAAACTAAAAGTTTTTTGCATATCCATACTAGCTACAGATCAACTGGGTTCTCCATTGGGACCATACATAGGCCATAACTAGTCCAATTATTTTGCATAAGAAGAAAAAGTCACCAAGTTTCGAGGAATCGCAAGCTCATTACATGCATACTGAAGAGAGGATGAAGAGAACAAGCTAAAGAATGGAAAATTGTGTGATGAAAACTACATTGCTACCATACCTATCTCTAATAAAATCAAAGACTGTCATCAGGTAGCAAAAGGAAAAATTGGAACTGCTTTAGTTTCAGATAGACAATATGCCTAAAATTTTCTACTTGCTTGGGTCTGTAGTTAGGTGTACATTAAAAGATTCATTTTTACCTGTAATACTTCAATGGGAAAGAATTTCAATAAGCTATAGATACCAGCTTATTTTTGAAACAAAATTATTTTTCAAGTCCACTTTAAAACAACCTATTCACCAAGAGTAGAATCAACTAAAGATACCATCGTGGCATTTACAGATGCATGTTTAAATAAGTAGCCTAACATATTAGCCAAACCCTTCAAATTTAGTGTTATATATCCAAGTTCCTAAAGTACTGACATATCTTCAGTTTGCCAAGGACATTGCATTATGTTTCAGAAGATAAAATATTATATTCTTGACAACATACCAAATGAGCCACAGCACTAAAATTGTCTGGAAAAATCTCCAACAATTTCCGCTTCAAAGGTTCATAAACTCCAACAAAAATTGCCGATGCCCTATTACAAATATAAACAAACCAAGTAACAAAATAAGAAATCCAATTTGCCCAGAAAATTTAGGTGCAGCACCTAAATAAGGGAAGATTATGAAGCCCTGTGCACAAAGGCAAACTTACATTAAATCAAACAAGCAGCACATCTTCACTTTAGATACTCAAAATTGTCAGTTACACTTACAATTAAAAGTAACATGCTAGAAATAATTTTGAAGATAAATTTTATGTGCATTTAATTTTTAACAAGTACAAAATATTAGGATAGTCAACATTGCTTTATTTAAATCATTACTGAATTTCATGTGCACAAGGATATTAAGCTAAGTCATTTGATGCATATCATTCATAAATATATAAATAAATGAATTGGATATCTTTGGAGTTAAGTGACCAAGTGAGGGAGAAATATTACATTACTGCATAGATGAAAAAGTGATTGATCAGCTATTGGCCCTTCAACACCTGGAAAATGTAATTCAACTGTGTGTTGAACTCGGAAAAGAAACAAAGGTTGCAACCTTGGGTCTTAAAGCAGGAAACTATGGGCTGTGAGTTCAAAACATACCAAGGTGTACGGTAGGTCCAACAAATTTTTCAAGTGGTGCTTTGTTATCTCTCTGTGTGTAGTTGATGTTCGATTTAAAGCAGAGGTCCAGAGGGATGTGTCTCCAGCCCCAACGCTAGCATCCTAGACATCCCAAATTTCCCAAGGACAACGGGATGTGTTAGTGTCTGTAATATAGAGTTATAATGGTCATACTATTCTTATAAAGTTATAACGGTCATACTAATCTTAGTGATAGGCTTAGTAAGAAAGTCACTTTAAGACTTCATTTTGCTTTATCAAATAATGTAAATATGATTTAATGTCCACTTAAGTCATTTTAGGCTTAGGGTTTGTGTCACCCTAGTATAAGGGTTTATGTTGTTTTCCTATTAAGTGACCATTGCTCTTTCATTAATGCATACAAAAAGTATATCTCTCCTTCAAGTTCTCTATGTTCTTGCTTGATTTCTTTGTATGTATTGGTTTTTGTAATATTGTATCAAAACCATGATGAGGAGTAGTCAAGAAGTAGCAAGTGTAGTCCTACGGACTGCTCTGATCAGTTACAGAGTGAGAAACTGCTTACCATGTACACCAAGAAACTGAAAGGGCTTTCAAGCAAAAAAGCTAGATCTTTTTTATTCAAAACCAAATTAAGGAAAATCAATACCTAGAGGACAGCTGCACAGAACAAAGTACAGTTTGTAAGAAGCCTACCTTAATACAATCGAATTTTTCTCCTTGCTGGCTTAGTATTTAGATGTAGACAAAAAGATTCATGGAACAAAATACCAAATGAAGAAGTTGTAAGCAAATCAATCCACATATGAGAGTAACATATTCAGGAAATGATGATGGCTTCTTATTGAATCAATATTCTGATTACAAATATAGTATAGCTTGCAACTTACAATCAGATAATCTGATTTAGGAAATCAGAACTCACAAAGTATGCAAAAATAGCCAAAATATGTCTATCAAACCCTAGCCAAGAGATTGAAGGATGAAACCCTAGGTAGTCTTGATGAACTAGCCCTCAATCTTTGACTGAAATAAGGTTGTAGCAGCAAAGTTGGTGGTCTGATATGACAGATTAAACTCTGTAGCAGCTGGTATGCAATCTGTATTTGACTGTAGATGGCCCAGAAAAGCTGAAACTCTTCAAAGATGGCAAAAACAACTCAAACTATGGAATTGCCTAGCTTAGAAAGGTGAAGAACTAACCCAGCTTGCCTCCTATGCTTGTAAAAGGTTGGAATATGATGGATGACAGGTCTGAAACTTGATTTCCAGCAACTTGAGATAATCTGGCATGGATTTTCCAGCCAACCCACAAATGAAAACTCCACAAAACTGAAACCCAATATGCAAAAAGAGGCGTTTGTTCTTTGAAGTCAAAATATGGTTCAATCTTCTTGATTTCTTCTTGGATCTGCAACAAAACCAGTCTTCAAAAACCCTATCTTCAAGGTCTAATCTTCAAAAGCATGACAATGAAGCTTTGTGATGAACTCTATGTGAATTCACCTCTAAAGGTGGAATGGGGTCATCACCATACCACTATATTCAAGGGAGCACCAACTTGAATCGACTGAAAATTACTTTCAATCAAGAGACAACTCTCTTCAAAATGTCTTAAGTCTTAACAGAATAGCAATACCAAAAACATGTTAATCGCACAGCCCTTCATGCCTTTAAACAAGGCTTCTAGTCCAAACCGCCCTTAGAAGAAGAATCTAATTTGTTTTCAATAAAATATTCAATAACTTCAATGCTAAGGCACCTAAACTGCCCTTAGGGAAGATCTGATTTTAGTTTATTAAAATATTCTTTGCCTTCTTCTCCAAGGCACCTAAGTCGTCCTTATCTAAGGATCATATTTCATTTATTAAAATATTGGTTGCCTTCTCCCTTAAGTCTCCTAAACCGCCCTAGGAGAGAAAATTGACCTTCTAGAAGCAAATCAGATCTGATTTGATGTGGGTCGACCAACCAAGGAAGATAATATCATTTTATCTATTTTAAAACTCACCTCCTTGTTTGCTTTGACTTGCAAGTGGACCTCCTTGTTTGCTTTGACTTGCAAGTGGACGATGAGATATTAATAAAATATGATCAACATAATGCTTTATTTTTTGTTAGGGATAATTCCTCTCCAAAATTTATGATTCTCATGGCCAATATCATTCCCTTATCTCGCCATCTAAACCCCGGGAATGCTGGATGGGCTAGAATCAGGTCACCAAGATGTCACATCAAGAATGGGGACATTACACAGTCCTACATGTTGGAAATATTGTCATTGATGTCAAAGGCGCTTAGTCGAGATTGTTGGAAGTTGTCATTGATGTCAAAGGTGAAAAAGATAATGTTGTCATTAATGTCCAATGTGAGAAGACAAAAGCGTCATTGATGTCAAAGTATTGTTGTCACGATGGTTAGTGCAAGGTTGGAAGATACAAAGCTGGTTGAAGGCATCACTATTGACAAAGATCAGAGTCATATGCAAATGCCTAAAAGAATTGAGGATGCAAAAATAGCAAAGACAAAGTTAAATTAATAATTCCAAAGGTGGCTGACTTTACCTTATGCAAATAAGTGTTTACATATATAAATAGCATCCAAGTCAAAGATTATTATGAGTGATTAACAAAGTTTAAAGAACAGCAAATTAAAAATAATATTAATTACTATGCTGGCTGATTCCATGAAAATTCATTTTTAACTTAAATGGCAGCCCAAGGTAATGTGAATGCATATATTAAATAGCCCCAGAAATATACGAAAGGCAGCAAACTTTTTTTAACAAGATATATTTAAAAGGGCACCAATCCTTAATTAAATGCAGCAATCATTATTAACCAAGGAAAGTTAACAAGTAAATAGGAAGCACTCAGTTCTATTAATGAAAAGGCAGCAATTAAGGTTATGAAGATTAAAGTAAACAAAGGGAGTGATAAAGATATAATAGGCACCAATTTGGATGATAAAGGACGTTTAGAGGGCAGCAATTACCATAAGAAATAGTTAATAAAAGTGGTGTCTCTTCTAAGGGTTATCTCTTTTCAAAGAGATACATCTTTTCATGAAAAGGCATAAGGGGGATATTAAGAGTGGATGATATGTGGATTTAGAAAGCAAAAAAAATCAATGAATATTATCATTATGTGAATATCAGAGCAGATATAAAAAGATAAGAGGCAGAAAAATGAAGTCTAATTCTGATTTATTTTGAAAAAGAATATGAGTGACTATGAGAGAAGAATGTGTTAACATGTTTATGATCAGATTTGTGAAAAGAATTGCTGCATAGATTGGATCAGATTTGTGAAAGAAATCAGTACATGATAGTGATCAGATTTGGGAAGGAAGGTTGATAACTGAATGTGGATCAGATTTGTTTTAGGATCATTCTTGTAATTTGTGATCAGATTTGTGAGAGAAGTCCATTGCGTGAAATGTGATCAAGGATATTGCATGGTGTGTGTTCAGATTTGAGAAGGAAGAGAAGTTGTAGTTGGATCAGATTTGTGTTTGAATCAGATTTGGTGAAGGAGTTTATCATATCAGCATTGACGAATTCAATAGGTTGGAGCCTATCAAATTGAGGTTGGAGCCTCTTGCTGGGTTGGAGCTCAGTTTGAGTGGGTGTTGGAGCCTCCAATAGGTTGGAGCCTATCAAATAGAGGTTGGAGCTCTTGCTAAGTTGGAGCTCAGTTTGTGTAGAGATTGGAGACTTTAGTAGTAGGTTGGATCCTACAAGAAGAAGAAGAAGATTAATATATATATATATATATATATATATAAGCAACATTTTGCCGTGATTTTCTCCCACAAGGATTTCAACGTAAATCGTGTGTTCTCTTTGTGTTCTTAATTGCTAGGTCTTGCATACGTGTAGTCGATGTGATTGATTGAGTTTGAAAAGTAAAAGTTTGTAATATACTGATTCACCCCCTCGCCTCCCCCCCCTCCCCTCTCAGTACAACTGTGTGCTCAACACTACAGAATCGTATGAGATATTGACTTTTCAACTTTTTTGGAAATTCCAGATTCAGAAATATTCAGCATCTCAACAGATCCATAAGTTTTCATAAAGTAGTCTTCTGTTTCCTATTCGCAACACGGATATTTTTTTCGAATGGCTAGTTTAAAGAATATGATGTTTGAAGGTAACTAAAAGTTTTCTGACAAGAATTATAATAACTAGAAACAATGAATGCTAGCTATTTTTTGGTACACATGTTTGGATCAGATTCTGTTGAGGAATGAAACAAGATCAACAACAACAAGAAATGATCAAAACAAGTTTGATGAGTGGAATAGAGAAGCAAAGAAGCAATGATGCTGATATAACTCTCTATGACTAATGAAATGCTACCAAAAGTACCGACTGGTGAAGAAGCTTCAGTTATTTGGAAGCGATTAAAGGAGTTGGATGAAACTTAAAACAAAGTTAGAGTCTTCTTGCCTAAGAATTCACTGTTTTCAATCAAAATGGATAAAAATGAATCTTCGCAAGGCCATTTGGAAAAGATCAAGGGTGTTAGAGAATGGTTAAATGCTATTGCACAGAAAATAGAAGAAGACAGTGGTAATCACTCTCAAGATGCCCCCACCTTCATTTAAACATTTTGTTGAAACCCAAATATTATAGCTACTCATTGAGCAACACAAGTGAAAAAATTACTTTCGGAGTAACCATGGGAATGAGGGTTTAGAGATGACTTTGGCAGCAAACTTCAAGGGCGAGGATCACATTACTATTAAGAATGAAGGAAGAAACAGAAAGGGCAACAGAAAAACATGACTCAGGTAGCCAAAAGACTTTTAAATGTCATTATGGTAAAAAAACTAGGCCATAAAAAGAAGTTTTGCAGGAAACATAAGGGGTGAGAAAAATAACCAACTGCCTCAGAAACAAGTCAATTTTACAAAAAACAAGGAAGAGGAAGACCCTACAATTACTACATGCTTATAATTATGTTTATTGATTGAAATAAAACCCTACAATAACTACACACATACATTGGTCAACTAAAAACAAACACTATGCAATGCAAGTAAACATACACCAAACATTATAAGCTAAACATGGCAGTTGTATTCAAAACTACAAGAGACCAAAAAAACACCTACTACAATACAAAGCTTTCATCATCAAGAAGGCATAAGAATTACCACTAGAAGTCAAATGAGCAAATACAAATTGTTTATAATATTTACAAAACCATCACATGAAAATAACTAAAAAGCTAACTGCTACTTCTACTCTAGGAACTGATTGCTTGCATGCAATGCAAGTTTTATTATAAAATCCTAACTGCTAAAACTAAAACCATGCAATCATCAATTAGATTGATGGTAAGGATTATTACAAACTAACACTTAGAAGCTTACATCTCTTGCATGACACAGCATATAAAGATAAATGATCTAAGATTGCTAACTCTAGGCTAAAATAGCATGCCCTATAAATAGCTCCAACTAAAAGTAGCAAATTTTAGAATATGTTCTTTCCCCCAAAAAACATGACAGCACAAGCTATTTTTAGCACAGACTTTTGGATAGGCACATCTAAATGACTTTGATTGTTTTGCAACTTTTCCTCTAATAATAGCCTAAGTTACTGGTTCGGGTTCAGGTTTGAGGGTTCAGTTCGCAGGTTTGGTCAAAAAAAAAATTGGGGTTGGGTTCATTTTGGGTTCCTCCATACAAAAACATATAAAATCAGAAATATATACATATTTACAACAATAAATAAGTTCAAAATATTACACATAGCATCATATATTGTATAATAAACAAAACCACCATAAAAATAAAAAATATTAGAATGTCAATTAGTCAAACTCGAATGTCATGATATATATTATATATTAAAATTAACTACATTGCTGCATTTCTCCTTACAAGTAAGCATTGAGTAACATCAACGAAGATTGTCTAATTGGATGACGATATTATAGATGAAGACTTGTAGGCAAACTTGGAAACTTGGACTTGGAGAGTACCTTCGAAAATTGAATAAATTCATTGGGAGTTTGAGGGCAATGCTCCAAATGGAGTCAAGGGGCAGACCATAATTAAGACCTCCAAAACCACACAAACCTTCATGGTCTACATCATTTTGCATTCACAATAAGACCCAAATTAAGACCATCAAAGCCACACAAACCTTCATGATGCACATCAATTAGGGTTTGGGGGGCAAATGATACTTTTTAGAGTAGAAAAAAAGTTCCAAAAAATAAAAAATTTAAATGAAAAAGGCGAAATTCGTCTGTGTTCCATGAAATCCACCCAAATTCCCCTCAAGTTCACCTGATTTCAACTGGGCCAGACCCTGTCCAAACCCACAAGGGACCGGATCCGAACCCCAAACTACAGTCGGACCGGACCAGGACCTAAGGCCTTGGGACAACAAACCGGTAACTTAGATAATAGTTAACAGTAACACTATAAATACATCTAAAAACTCTAAAAATCCACTTTGACACTTTGAATACCTTTGCTACATACACACTTTTGCTTTACATGCACACCAATACACTATAAAACAAACTTTGAACTTGCACTTTTGATTTATTTTGTATAGGTGTGCACTTCATCACCAAGTGTGCACCTATGAACACAAGTTAAAATAATTTTTGAAATTTGAAATATGCCTTTGGTGAGATGCACACCTAAACCCGAAACATGCACCAGATAACTGGATTTAAAGGTTGAGTTTGAAATGAAATTTTCTTTAGTGAGATGCACACCTACACCCCAAACACATGCCCAACAAAGGCCTTTTTTGATGGTTGCATTTTGAATTCACTTCTTTGTCAAGGTGCAAACTTATCCTCTAGGCATGCCCCTATCAATACAAAACTTGATGAATTTCATCTCCACCATCAAGAGTGGACCTAACACTTTCAAGTGTGCTTGACAATGGAAACTCAAACTTTAGACTTTACCTTTATCACATGCACCCCTTTGATCTAGGTGCACACTTCAATACAATACTTAGACAATTTTTTATTTGAATGCCTCCTCAAAGGTGTGCCTCTGATCTCATGCCTTAGCCATTTTCTCTAAGTTTTGAACAGAACTTCAATTTCTTCTCGTAGAGGTGCGCAACTCAAAATGGAAACTCTAGACTTGAATTTGCGTAAGTCTTCCCTTGCAAGTGCACACTTATGAGTGCATTCTGAAACTTGAATTTTCCTTAATTGAGGTGTGCATCTTATAATTGATTATGCACTTTGATTTTGACTCTATCAAGTGCACCATTCAATGCAGATGGGGACTGGGGGCCTAAGGTAGGCAACCATCCCAAGCAGCTTCACACACACACACAAGTTATCAACTGCAACAGGCAGTAACACAGAAATTTCAACAACAAAATAACAATATTTCAATATTTCCCTAGTGAAAGTTCAGAAACAAGTAATTACAGAGACTCCAAAAGTCTCCAAATTTCAATTTCCAGCTTAATTTGCAGGCACTCAGCTCACAACAAAACATTCAGAAAAGCAGAAATCAATGTCAAAATAACCTGATATAGGTATGCATAGTAAATTCTAACCACACTCTACACGCGCCATAATAGGCGTATACATTTGCATCTTGTATTTTATTCTGTCGTCTCTTACAATCTCTGAGTTTCTTCACAACCAAGGAGGAACATAATTTCTATATCTACAACCTTCTCCTTCTATCTCCTATATCTAAGCCCTCAGCTAGGGACGAGCATAATTCATTTCTGCTCTGCTGCACTCTTTTTTTCTGTTTCTCTCTCTCTGTCTCATGTGTTTGCAGAGTACTAACTAATACCTGAAATTCTTAACAGGCATGTAACTGCTATGCCCTCAAGACAGTCAACCACCAAGTGTAACACCTTATTTAAAGTCTGAAACTGCTGTGACAGAGAGGAGAAGAAGTTGAAACTGTCCAGCAAATAGTGGAGACTGCTGCACATATTAAGGCATGAACCTGATGCAAGGCAAGGTGATATTGACCTCAACCAATCAGATTCCAACTTGTCTTCAAAGTCTCAAACCCAATCTAGGGTATCTTCCTTCTTGAATTCACCTACTCGCTTGTAGGTCAGCAGACACACTTATTCAACTATATCTTCCAAAGAAGGTCATTCAGGGACTTGCCACAAACATTTTCAGAAACACATTTTCCTGCCATTCAACATATCAAACCCTCGCCATGGGTTGTTTTGGAACTTCATGCCCAAATCTGCCCTTCAACGCTATTTCTAGGCCTAATTAGGCCTCTTTTCCAAAGGAGGTCCTTGATATTCTTCTCAACAAACTTGAAACACTTCACCACCAACTTCAACCAGTCACCAAACTCACAATTCCATCATTGGATTCTACAGAACACATCAATTTTCTGCTGTCCTAAGCCAAAACCAGTATTTTCAAGCCTAACATTCAAACTTGTTAGACTAGGGCACGTGTAAATCCTCCTCTAACACTATCACCCTGCCCTACAAACCTAAAAATCTTAAAGCGCACATCTAATAGGCCCATTCCACCAACCTACAGATTTTTTCCCACGGTGGAATGGCCTAATTTTCCATATTTTCAACAAAACCCTAGTAACCCTAGCGAACGGTGTAACCTTCAGTAATTTGGCTCTAACTTCTGCAAATTTAAATGAAATTCACTCCAAGTGGATTCAAAAGAAAGCTTAAACAAAACTCCAACTGATCACACAGGTTTCAAATTGATTATTGTTTGTACGGAGCCATACAGTTCGAGAAAATGCAAGTTTATACAGAAAATCACCTAAAAACAGAGCAACAATGTATTATTCCTTCAAACCTTCAACAAGCCAACCTTCCTCGATGATATTAGAGGCTTTTTAAACATGTTTTGATGTCACACCAACGGTCTACAACAGAAATTTGAAATGATGACCGTTCACATTCCAACTAACCCCAAAATTGACAAAAATGCACAATGCAACATTTGCAAAATTGCAACCTTATTGACAACATTTTGACACCACCCCTCTAGGACCCTAAACAACTTGAATTACATCACATATTGGTCAAATTGACCTTATTACATCATAAAATGACTCAACTCTAACCTAGACTCCAAAAATGCAAAAACAAACCAAAATGTGCAAGGGTGCTCCTGCACCAGACCCATAATAGGAGCATGGTTAATGAGGCGTCAGACAGGTCTGCAGCATAAGGTAACTGATGGATTAAAGTGGCAGGATATAAGGCGAAAACTGTCCGCCAAATAGGGTGCAGAACCAAACTCCCATGCCCACAATATTCTAAAACACCCAGGTCAAAAAGAACGTCCAACAAGGAGTGAGTAATATTGTGTCAAAAATTGTTATATCTAATAACAACTGCCAGCCAATAGCAAGAAAGACATACCACAACCCAAAGAATATAGGCAAGTCCCAGCAGAGGAGTCAACCAGCAGCAGTGTTTAAAGTACCTAAGTGAGATATGACAGGCCCCAGCAGGACTGAAAGGAAATGTACAAGTTGAAATACCTTCATTTAGTGCTCAAAGATGAATTCAAGTGCCAACGAGGAATGTGCAGGCCCCAGCAGGAAAAAACAATGCCTAGCAGAGAAGTTTAAAATGCCATATAAAGTTGTGGCAGGCTCCAGCCAAATAATATGCACTGCCCAGCAAAGTATATAACCAGCCCAAAATAAAAACAAATAGTGTGGGTTCCAGCCAAGACATGTGAGCAACAGATAGAGAGAATTCAGAATCTTCCAAAGATGCTGGTGGCCCCACAGCAAAAGACAAGTCAAGGTGGATCCCTCAAGCAGAAACAAATCAAGGAAGAAAGAAAGATGCATCCAGTTACACTGTGGACCCTATGAATAAAATGAACCTAAAAGATCAATATAATCAGAAAGCACAGAAAATCAGACAAAATCCAAAATTGAGACTATTATTCTTTTGTTTTGTTTTTTCGGGTGTGCAAGATAGTGCATAGGCCCGGATGCTCCTACATCACTTCACTATATAACTTTGAATCCAATCCACACATCTTCTTATCCATGAGCAAGTGCACCTTTTTTATAATACTTAGCAAAAAAAATTGATCTCAAAGGTTTTCTTATCAAAGGTTTGCTTCACACAAATGTCTTCTTGATAATGAATTATCTTCTTTGGTTTTGAAAACGCAATACCTTACTCCTATATCAAATGCATGATTGATCTTTAGACTTGGCAAAAATCTTCAATGGCAACCTTCTTTCTTCAATGATCCTACGAACATTTAGAAAAGAGCCACAAAGATGCCTGTAATATACGCCCTAGTTTTTTTTTTGTGATTTTTTGGAATAACAATAAAGCTACAGCCAACTGAAACTTAGCCAAATAACCATATTCACTAACCAAACTGCTGTTTCAAGGGTTCTCAGTGATAAATATGACAGTCATATCAATTTAGAACAAGAACATTGAATACCTAGATGAGCAAAACAAATATACTTCATCAATGCATTAAAACCCATGTGCTGCAATAAATTTTTCAGTCTGATACAATTTATAACAGCGAGTTTATAGACTGTTTACACTCAGAATTTCATGAACAGCAGATATACAAACTTGAATAACATTAAACGAGCTCCTAGAAGAGTGCATTACACAAACTAAACCATTTTTGACATACCCGGAAGCTGCAACTCACAACAGGTCTGCAAACAAGTCTGGAACAGCGTACAGAGGTTCTGTTAATGGCTTCACAACACCACAAAACTGCACTTCTCCACCCAGTACTTGATGCCAAAGTGATAATCTGCCCTAGGTGCCTCCAAACCAACAAAAATCTGCTCAAAACCCTAGGCATTCAGCTCCCAAAAGTCGCATGCCCTTGTCAAGGTGGTACGTACTACGGCTAGCAATGGAGATGGTACGGCTAGCTATTGGAATATTTCCGACGTGTTTATGGCTCTCAAAACCTGCTGTCTTTGACCCCACAAATCTGCTCTGAAAAATAGTCTTGAAAACTTCAAACAAATTCACCAAAATCTAAAGCAAATAAGCACCAACATGATTCCTAAATGAACCACCAGCAAATCCACCAGGAAAGATCTCACTTTCAAAGTGGATGTCCTCTGTGAAGATTACCATCCTCACAAAGCCCTTGGAAGACAATGTCAACCAGCAATAACCTGTTCATCAAATTCCTCCAGCATGAGTTGCAAATGAGCTCATAAAGTTTCTTTTGTATCTCCTCCAAAATCAACACCCCTCTTGGAGAAATAAAAATATTTTATTTTATTTTAAATTCCCCTTACTTGGGCATCCCCCTTTATGTTGCTCAAATATTTACTTTTTAATACTTCCTTATGTCTCCTCAAAAAGTCACCTTTAATATTTTAAATAACACTAAGTTATTTATTTTAATTTACTTTATAACTTTACCGTTAAATAAAATAACTCCTCCAATTAAATAAACTGACCGCCAAAACATTATTAAAAGCACAAACCAACTATCCCAAGATGAAACTGAAGCTGTGTGACATGATCGGTGCCGAAATGGTGACTTACTAAAAATAGCCATAACTATCAAAGTGTTTGAAAACATCTAATCGGCATGAACTCAAAGCAACACCTAGAAAGGCCACATAGGTTACACTTCATGTCTCCAAGACTGAGGAGTTCCCTAGTCCTTACCCAAATTAGCCTATGGGAACCTCGAAGGATAGGCTAACGGCTAACACTGACATAGCTTAAGAAGGCAACATTACAATGCCAAGGCAAAACAAATTGGAAAAGACCTAATCATGACTTGCACTTGGATAGGGAGACTATGGTACAAGCGGATCCAATTCTATAGTGGACTATGCATGGGCCTAATTCTTTGACAACCATACTAGCCATCTGTTTGCTGTCCCGGGTTTCTTGTTTTTCCACTGCTAAGAGGAATTGGTATACTTATAGTTTCATCCACTCTATTAAGAGGAGACGACTTACCTCTAGGAGGGCAGAGAAGATTGTAGTTGTACATAGCACCTTGTGTCTAATTGAGTACAACACGCTTTTGTACACGAAGAGTCCAATAGCCTAATAAATACAAAACCATATAAGCCAACATAGGTTGATGAATATGTAGCACAAACAAGGTCGGTTGGTATTGCTTTGGAGGAGCTTGACCTTAAGGAGTCTAGCAATTTTAGTGAAGAGGGGTTTGGTGCGAACTTTGGGGATGAAAGATGATTTGGGGCACTGGGCCATTTGCCAATTGTATTTTTTAATGTAATCACAAATTTGAATATTATATAAATATATGGATATTCGGCATTTTTATTGTTCATTCAATGCAATATCAAATATGTTTGGATATTTCAAAGTTTCATTGGTTATTCCTTGTATATTTTTTATAACTATTTTTTTAAGTACTATATATATTCCCCAGCCATCCCCACATCATCCCTAAATCTGGGCCCTTGGTCCCCACACCCCCAAGACTCGTCCCCACCATCCCCCCATCTTGAGACTTTGTGGAACAAAGTGTAAGTTCTCAATTCACTCATCAGATTCCTCAAGCGCTTGCTATTAGGAACAAGATGCTCCCTTACCTTATAGATAATTACTCACTATCACTAGACTATTTTTTATCACAAAGGTTGGGGCTAGTATCTGTTGGCACACAAGAAACCCTAATTACACCTATAGCCTCAATGATATTATTCAACTAAACTCTAAGCCTCATCAGGCACCAAACTATAGACTACACCCTTAAATCTCTTATAATTCCTCCACTTTGTTTGTCTTAGGTTACCTCTCAAGGCTCCATCAAAGTTCAACTTAAACCAACCTCACTCTAGCGAAACCATTTCCCCTGTCTATTAACTTTTTTAGCTACCCCTTTATTGGTGCTACATATTTCCCCATGTTAATACGTACACAGATTTGTGTTTTTTTCCACCAAAAAAGGAATGTAACACACAAAATAATCTTCTAGGGACAATAAATAAAGGGAGCCACTTCTTCCAATTTTTATGTGTTCATTGCTTTCACCCAGTTTGGAAAATACCCTTATTTTTCTTTTTTTCCCAGGTCACTTGGTCCATAAAAATAAAAACCTTTCATCAAAACTGATCATAGCAATATAGTAATTAATGGCTTTTTCATTTAAAATTAGAATAAACAAGAAAAATTAGTACTAAAACTATGTATAGATTTTATACATTCTTGGATTTTTCTTAACCAAACTGAAAAATGCATTCAGCATAGTGTTGTGTTCTTTAACAGCACATGATAAACTTGGCAGTAACAGAATTACAGCAGCATATAACAGTGATAGCTAAAGCATATGCTGGCAAGAAACAGCAACACATTGAACACATTGATGATTTCATTATTTCAAAGATTCCAAATAAATACAGGTAAAAACTTGTCCCCAAAAGTTATAACCTTTCCAAAATACAGCATATTGCCTTGAGCTACTGTGTTAATCTATGTGTGAAATGCACCCAAGTACTCCTCAAACTGCCTACAAAACCGCTAGTAGATAGTAGGATATACAAGAAAATTCTTACGGTAAAACACCTGCAAGGTTTCCTCCGAGCCCTGAATATAGACCCTTGAGAACTATTTTACCCCCAACTCGAGCTGCCTGAAACACAGCATGTGTACACAATAAGGTACCTTGCATTTCCAAAATAATAAAAATTGAATTAGAAATGTATACCTTTAAAAAGCATGATTATCAGAATGGATAGTGTCTCTTTAAAAAGAGGGGATATAGAAATAAAAGTTCCAGCTACAATTACACCAGACTGCTTGAAAACCAAATTAATCTAAACAGAATAGTCATGTTTAAAAACCAAAATAATCTAAAAGTGTGTGTGGATATTTTTCTCATAAACTAAACATGTGAGCTTACAGATATCATTCACAAGCATTGCCTTTTGTTCAAGCTACTAAATACCTTCATAAAAATTGGATAGTTGTCTCTTATCCCAATCTTAACTAAACAGACCTAAGAACAGCCAGAGTAAATTTCAAACCACAACCCTTTATACATAGGCAACACATTATTTATTTTTATATGTATTTCATTTTCTTGAAAATAGTTAGGGTTGGTACTAGCTTAGAGTTTCTTATTTTATTTGATCTTTTTTCTAAGTAATGGCAACTTGGGACAGGCTGATGAGGACAGCTGGAAAGGAGGGAGCACAGGGCTGAGAAATATGTTTTTCAAAATCCCCAGGTCATGAGGAAGGCAAGGAAGTTTTCCTGTGCATCTCATGTTCCCATTTCTAGTGGAAACAAGGAAATCAGAGCCAAACCCACAGAAGCACATCCTTGTTATGATTTATCTTGCTTCCCATATACACAAATAGTCAAATACACACATAACCTCAAGCGGATAGTCATGTCTCCCATGTCCATTCCTAGAATCATATTGAACAGATCAAGTAGTGACTGTTCTATATTACATTTGTTTAAAATTCTATCAATAGGGACATAGGAAATTGTCCCATAGGTATAAATAATGTGTATTAGATTATAGTTATATTAAAAGTGATTCTGTTCAAGATATAAAGTGTTATCTCAATTCATAGACAGGCAGACCACTTCATTCATTTGAGAAGCTGAATATTAAAAATGCAAGACAGCATTTGTTTTTGAGTGACATAGGTGTGAATCAATTGGTAGTAAAGGATAGGAGAATTACTCTTTCAATATGTATTGAATACAATTAATAAAAATCAAACGATAAGCTCAAATCAAATATAATGCTCCAGGTTCAATTATGTGTCTCAAATACAATATTTAATCTCTATGTATGAAACGTCTGACTAATTCTAGACCTGCATATCTTCAATTGGTACTCTAGGCTCAAGCCTTCTCATCTATGATAGTCATATTATTGTCACTTAATGCTATTTGACTCTATAGGTCAATCCTCAGTTTGTAACAGCTTGACTTTATTGGACCATGGCTCATTTATTCACTTCCTTGTTCCAGAAGCCTACAACTTGCAGGTACCATTTTTGAGTCTTGTAAGAGATTTCCTTTTGAATCATGGGTTTATCTTTTCTGCTAAATACCCACATTTCTAGACCAGACAGGTTCTCTAAAATATTATAGTTTATAGTATTATACTTTATAGCAAAGGCCATATTTAGTATCTGTAGTTGCAAAGTACATCTGAAGATGGAAGGCAAATAATAAGTCTAAATTCTGTGGAAGATCTTTGTAATATGATACATACACAAATATAAAAAGAACAAATATTTCAACACATAAGAACAGTCTGAAACTTATTAATTTAGATAGCCATGTACCACTAAAGAAATAAAAAAAATTCAAGGCACCAAGACATGTCCTTGATTTAGTTGAGCATGGAAGATAAGAAAGTTAAAACTACAAAGAAAAGTTAAGAAAAGCTGTAATTATTTCAAACACATGATAACCCACTACACATGTGACGCCAGAATAGTTTGGGATCTTGGCAAATCAACAAAACTCCCACAGCAGGATAACATCATTGCACAAAATCACAGAAGATTATGAAATCAAAACTAAAGCTGCTTTCAAAACATGAACCTGTATGCTTCTAAACATGGATTCAAGGTTAAACATTTATGTAGGTAGGTTAGATAATAGATACTATTACCACATATTATATATTCATATGATATCTAGATAAGATAAAGTGAAGAAAATCAGAGATTTTGTAATTGACCAACAAAACCAACCTGTAAGCGAGTCTTTATTGTATCAATTGGATAAAGTACAGATTCAACAACTACTCCTGCTGTAGCTCCAGCTATAGCTCCCTCTAAAGAGATATGACACCAAGCAAGTTACAAATAAGGAAGAAAATCTAGTCAAAAATGTAGAGGCTTACAGATAAAACGGGCATGATAAAAGTGGCATTCCCTTGATTCAGTACTCATAACTGAACAGAATGAATCATAGTTAAAACTTAAAATAGCATATTCATCAATATTTTCATTGTTTGACTCACCACATAAAGTGCGCAAAAAGTTGAATTGATTCTGTGCTCCCATAGTTGCTGATGCAAGTTTCATCTGTAGTTCATAGGGAATGCTTACATTCTGTTTCTTCAAAATATCTGCAAAACATGGTCACTCTGCTCATAGTTGCTGATGAGAATATAAAACCTAATCATTTTGTTTACTTTTTCATCCATCATGCACAAAAACAAATAAAAACTGACTAGAGATGAAATACACACCGGACACCTGTTTTAGATATCTCAAATTCATTTGACAAATAAAGACCAATTAACCAAGCTTATACACAAAGACACTTCGAGCAGAGGATGGGGAGAAGGAAGTACATGTTTCAAGGATGGCTGAAGACCCCACTCCAAATAAATTATACATCAAGGAAACAAATAGTGAATGCCCATATCAAAAATACCAAAACAGACATACACAAAAGTTTATAGTGATTCCTCATGAATTAAAAGCAGTTTATCAGCATATCATTCAATCATATCTATTCTGTCAACTTACAAAGAATCTACGATATCAGTTATGTTGAGTAAGAACTATTTTCCAGAGGAATATATGCTGACATGAATTCATTTTTTCAATGTCAATTAACAGTAAGTATTTTAGATTTGGCCATATGTGTTGGAAACACAGTGTTTTCAATGCAATTTCCACTCCAAATAAATTCCATTTCAAGTTCTTCTGTACATTATGTTGATCTTTTGAAAATCTTGGGTAATAGGGAAATCATTCTCAGCTGTGCTCTTGGCATACCTCTGGTTGAACAGTCATCCAAATTCCAAACACATGAGGCCTTGGGGTAATTTATTTCCCTTGAGCTGGATTATGCCTTCACCTTCTCCCATTTCCTAATACTGTCTCTCACAGACCAGAGTTGTTTTCCTCACAATACAGACTACCAAATTCATCAATTTTTTCAAGAAACCTAATGATGTGCTCATAATCCTTGAAAGTCTGCCAGCTGACAGAATTGTCTGGTACTGTAGGACAATATAACAACCCAATCATGAAATTTGAAGTATAAATATTGTAGTAGGACAAGAAACATGATGCTGACACAGCCAACAAAAAGGCAAGACATTTCTGGTTTCTTGGTATGGCAGAATCAAAAAAGCATCAAACAACTCAATGTTGTCCCAGACTTTGTCGCAATAATGCTAGAAACAATCATTCTCAGCTTGAAACTGTTAACAGACTTGCTTCACCACTAATTGTGCATCACCATTCTTGATGTTTAACTCTTGCTTAGCACTCAATAGCAGTAAAAGGGCCTCCCACTCAGTTGTGTTGTTCATAATTAAAACTTTAACATGTACGAGAATGAAAAGAACTTTCATGTTGGACACTGTATTGATATAGCTATGCCATAGCCTAACTGATAAGAGCTTCTGTCAGAAAACATGGTCCACACCCAATCTTCACAGTTTTCAGATTGAATTCTTTAATCTGCAGATCCTTCTAGGACAAGAAACGTGATGCTGACACAGCCAACAAAAAGGCAAGCCAGTTCTGGTTTCTTGGTATGGCAGAATCGAAAAAGCATCAAACAACTCAATATTGTCCCAAACTTTGTCACAATAATGCTAGAAACAATCATTCTCAGCTTGAAACTGTTAACAGATTTGCTTCACCACTAATTGTGCATCACCATTCTTGATGTTTAACTCTTGCTTAGCACTCAATAGCAGTAAAAGGGCCTCCCACTCAGTTGTGTTGTTCATAAATTAAAACTTGAACATGTACGAGAATGGAAAGAACTTTCATGTTGGACACCATATTGCTATAGCCATGCCATAGCCTAACTGATAAGAGCTTCTGTCTGAAAACATGGTCCACACCCAATCTTCACAGTTTTCAGATTGAATTCTTTAATCTGCAGATCCTTCTAGGACAAGAAACGTAATGCTGACACAGCCAACAAAAAGGCAAGCCAGTTCTGGTTTCTTGGTATGGCAGAATCAAAAAAGCATCAAACAACTCAATGTTGTCCCAAGATTTGTCATGATAATGCTAGAAACAATCATTCTCAGCTTGAAACTGTTTTCAGACTTGCTTCACCACTAATTGTGCATCACCATTCCTGATGTTTTAACTCTTGCTTAGCACTCAATAGCAGTAAAAGGGCCTCCCACTCAGTTGTGTTGTTCATAAATTAAAACCTTAACATGTACAAGAATGGAAAGAACTTTCATGCTGGACACTGTATTGCTATAGCCATGCCATAGCCTAACTGATAAGAGCTTCTGTCAGAAAACATGGTCCACACCCAATCTTCACAGTTTTCAGATTGAATTCTTTAATTTGCAGATCCTTCTAGGCCAGCTTCATTTATTGACATGAGTGAGAAAATCTCTGGACCTGTTTCCTTGTACAAAATTTCACTTTTTGGATTATTGTACTCATGATCTTAGATTCAAGCTGAAGACAAACCATGTGACTACCAACCAATATCATGCGTAGGACCAATCAAGTGAAATAATACCTCCCAACTCATCCCCAACTGATGACACAAAAGTGTTGTAATTGTCTTCTATAGGATGCACAGCCAAAGCAACAACCGCATCTTAGATTTGGTCAACCAGGGGGCAACAACTGCATCTTATCCCTTGAGAAACATAAGCGGGATGTTTTAACTTTAAAGGTATGATTTTATGAGAGGCATTAAATCTAAAACACAGTTGTTCAAGCAGAAACCATTGAGCAAAGGTGGGATGTAAAACAGACATGGCTTATCATCTGCCAAGCCAGAGGCAGTTAATGCTTGAACCTAAACACCTGGTTCATTCTTTATATCTGAGGAAAATTTCCTCTCATGTGATCTATTTGAGGGACTCTAGGTGAGAAATACTTGTGTGCTGGTTTTCCAGGTCACTTAGAATATCATAGAAGGGAAAATATGATTTCAGTAAGATATAATCATATAAATATAGAAAGGGGTATTTTTGCAGTGTAAGATGGAATCCAGATCAAATTGAGATAAAGTCTAATATATGAAATCAGCCTATTCACTGTTTGCTGGTCCTGCTCATATTGGAACCCAATGAATAGCTAGTTCTTTCAAAAATGTGCAAAATCCATTATGTGTGCTCCTCTAGGAGATGATTATTTTAATATAATGCCTTATGTATTAGAAAATGAAAGAGATTTCACTGCTGCAACTGCTAGCATAGTAGATCGTCACATTCTAGCACATGGATCTCAAGAAATAGTTGTGGATAATATTCTCCGGAAAGATAAGGAGGAACATCCTAATCTTATCATATTGACACTTATATGTACCTCTAGACTTCTAGTAGTTTGCTTTTTCCTTGACATTTTGACCAAGATTAGACCTTGTGTTTAACCTCTAATTTTGGCAATTCAGCAACTCAGATTGACCCACTGACGAGTGCGTTGCGAAGCCTGATCAAACATGAGACAAACATCCTAGGTGTCATTTGGTCAAAAATCTTCATCTGATCTCTCAAAAAGATGGGCGCCCCAGGCTTAGAGGCGCGCTTTTCCTTCCAGTGTTAAGTCATTTTTTCATTCCCCTCGTTCCTCGCTAAAACTCCCGTATCAGGGGTTAGACAAATCTTTTAGGCTAGATGGATAGCTCGTCGCAAAGCTGACAATATCCCTGACAAGTCTTCTTGGAAGTGACAAACCCCGAAACTGAAATTTGGGCCTCTAAAATCTAGGGCGCCCCTAGCCTCCAGGGCCTCTAATACTCCAGAGTTACAAAAATTTTGATGATTTTCATCCCGGTGAAAAATCTCCTCCAAGAGGAAGCTCTATTTTGCACTTATCTCGCCATAGATTCTTCATTTGAGCGTTTAAGGCTTATATTTCAATACCTGGTCTCTAGCCATCTGCCATTGACGACCTCAAAACTCATAACTTTCCATTTGAAAAAAGCAAAAACTATCCACCAGACTTAAACTAAGTTTTAACTAAAACTGATTACACCATTGTGATCGTGATGTGAAATAAGCCAATCATAACAATTTCCAGTCAATTCTGACAAGTTTCAATTTTTAGGGTTTCACAACCTGAAACAAAAATGCTTGAAAACCCTAATTTTCAAATTTTTCAAATTTCACCTGTATCTTCCTAACATCAAACTAACACAAAGTCCATACATGATTTGCCCAAAAACTGTGTTTTGACATCATTTTACCAAGGTTTAAACTCTTTTAAGCAAAATGCCTTAATGAAGCAGAAAATTTGATTTGGGTACAACACATTGAAGCTTACACATATGATGACATGGTCATTATGGAAGCAAGGACAGCGTGGAGACCAGGAATAGCGAGTATTACTACTAAAGAAGATAGTTTATTTGTCATAGTGCCCAGAATTGATGAGCATGGATCCATGTTATGTTGTATTTGCATGAAGTGGATAAAGGTTTTTGGGGTTATTATTGTTTGGGAACAAGCAATCTTGTGAAGGACAGACTGTAATGCCCCATCCAAAAAGGAATCACTAACTGTAAAACATAGATCATTGTCCCCACAATATAGAATTTAACTATCACCACCAAAAGGAGCGATCAAGGAGAAATAAGCAATATTAATATTAATTAAGTTAATGAAAGGATCAAAGGGAATGAAATGAAAAGTTGTGTCAATTAAACAAAAAAGGCATATAAAGGAAGAAAAAAATGGAGGGCATCAATGGATCAAAACATATTATTTTATTATTTCCCTTGTGGAATATGAACCAAGGATTAACCAAGTTGAGGACAAAACCCCTCTAGGCCTAAAAATAAAGTATGAAAATGCCTTAATTTCTATAGTTGAGTTAGTGGACGAAAACCCCTAACTTACACAAACTTTAGAAATACTTCAAAGACATTTAAAGAGAGAGATCACTGCAGATTGGAGAATTACAGCAGAGATAAATGGATAAGTTCTATATTTTCCAAGATACATTACAAGCTTTAAATCAGAATTATATTATAATTATTAAAACTACAAATTCTAGGTTAAATTATATTTATAATTAATTATGCAACTATTATTATGAGTTAGGATTTATTATGCTTAAAGAAAACAAGGAAAATTTAAAAAGGGGACATTACGCAACCTTAATAGACATAGCATTAAAGAATGTGATTTTGGCAATTTACTAAAATTTGCCATTCAGTTTGTTTTAGAGTGGTGCAGTTACAAGATATTGCATTTTAAATTGCTATACCAAGCTAATAACAACCATTAAAATATAAATGCCCCATCAGAACTACTGACCAGATAATGAGTCTTATAGCATAATAACCATAACAGGTAGAACAGACAGCATTTGAAATCCACAATGCAATGTTTAAATGCTAAAAGAAAGGGTAAAACAGGTAACAAACCTACAGTTATGGCAATAGCAAATTGATCTTTTCTTTACTTTCATGAGATTATTACCTAACTTCACAAGATGATAGAGGAACACCAACAAAGGATAGTTCATGAGAATGGAGCATTAAAGTTTAGATGTACCATGTTGTCATTATTTCAAAGATGGTTTCCTAATTGAAATCAAATAACCATATTCAAGCTGCATTTTGCATAGCAAGCTTGGTATCATAAAACTTCACAAGGGTGCAACAGGTGATTATGCTATATCTAGCTGCAGGATATGAGTGAGGTGAAGCTAGAGCTTGCTAGTTTCAACAAAGAGAAAATAAGAACCAAATTAATATTGCCAACGTCAGTAATTCAGTAATATATCAACAAGGAAGAAAGAAAGAAAGAACAAAATTATATTAATTTCCACAAAGGATCAAAGTAGCTCAAAAAGTATAGTAGGAACCCTAAAAACCAAAAATTAGTATCCAAAGCTAAAATTAAAAAAAAAACAACAATGACAGCACAAATTGTCAGCAAAGCAATGAAACATGAATAGGTAGCAATTCTACAGATAGGCTCAAAGATCATCCCAAAGTTCTGTTGTTCGTCCACTTACTGCAATGCAAAAGGCTTTTGTTTTATGATAAGTTTAGCGTGCATCAGTATCATGGCTGATCTCATATTGTTAAGAGATTCCAGCTAAGAAAATCTCAAATTCTCCCACTCTAATTTTTGTTTTCTTGGCTCTTTTGAACATTTCTATTCTGTTCCTAAGTTTTTGTTTATGCATATAAGAACATTTTGTATGTATAAATAGAAAAATGAAAAAGTGATTGCCATTAGGTAATGATAATTTTTTGAGTCTCTAATTAGACATACAAATGGATTGATATTCTAATGAGCCATTCATAGATCCATGTGATACCTTTGAGAATATATGTCAAAATGCAGTGACTGAGTAAATTCAGTTCATCAAAACAGAGTAGTCTCAAAGTTTCTACCTGTTCATGTGGCTTATGTGATCATCTTGAAGCTAAGGACAAGAAAGATGTGTGGAAGAGCTTTCCTCAAGCTTTCAAAACAAAACTTCCTAAGGAGAGAGCATGTTGTGTTCCAAAACACAACATATAGTTAAAATTGTTTACAATGCAAATGAGTTATTTTGTTCTAAAACTCATATGTTATCGATATTTATGTAAGTGGTAGCAAGTAGTATCGTCAGGTAGATAATTGATAGGAACATTTGGTTTGTGCAATAAACTACTAGTAGATCCATCATACCTAATCATCGTGTATATGTCTTAGAAGCTACTCATTTGTCATAAACTCTGTTAGAAAACTCACATGTTTTGCCCAAACTCAGTGCAACTCTGAGTCCAAAACAAAACTACACCAAGTCTCTGCAGATTACTACCCGAATCTCAGCTGAGTCCTGTAAAAAATTCACTGAGTCCTGAAATGATGGCATAATTTATTGGTTTGGGGATCATATGACATGTAATCTTTGAATTATGAAAAATAAATTACCAGAACAGCCTTATGTATTCTTTAAGCACATCGGTTTCTGTTTTTTTGTGTAATTTTTTTTTTTTTGCTGAGTTTTGCAAAGATTTTGCCAAGTCCCGAGTCCACATCAAAATTTGGGCTGCTGTCCGAGTTTTCCAACCATGGTTATTGAAAGGGAATTACTCCCTGTGTGATCAATCATATTTTCATATCAAGAGAATCATTTCTGCTATTTTCACATTATTTGGAGAAGTGCTTCCTCCATTTTTTCTATATTTGCTGGTGCAATTTTATATTTTGAGTGTAAAGGTGCCCCTATGATTTTATCTTTTGTATAGTTGTGCATGATGCTACAACAACCAAATTACAAATTCGTTGTGGGATCTCCAAGTGGAGTGGAGGTTATAAGAATCTGTAGATGCATGACACAAATCCAACCAAACCAATGCACTTTGCATATAGAGTGCCAAAACTACCTTTTTCAAGATCCATTACATTCAATTTATAAAGAACGGAAGCCAAATCTCTAGTTTGGGCCAATGTGATTTAAATCCTAGGATGCTAATGAAGTGAATTCTCAACTTGAAACAAACATTGTACTAATATCTCACTCACCTATTGATTTTCTCATTCACTCTTTTGTAAAGCATGGATTTCAGTTTAAATTGTCAATGGCAATGTCATTTCAAAGGTATCCACTTGAAAAAACTGTCCAAATTACTTTATAGAGAGGTACATATCAAGATGAATCAATAATATTTTCCATTAAAGACTCTGAAAATACTAGAAAGATACCAAAGTCATAAACTTATAATAACTCAATTTAATCTGGGAATACTCACTTTTTCTTTTAATAGGGGCACTTCTTACTAATAGATTATATCACAAATAGTCTGGCTAACAGGGGCCTGGGAAATGTAGACTAAGTTGTGCTACTTAAAGAGATTATTGCAGGTCACAGAGACTCAAAATCCTCTGTGGCAATCCACTCAATAGATATAGAATCATGAGTCACTCTCTGTGCTCGCTGAACTGATAAAACATATGCCTCACCAGAAAAAGAAATTTCATTGTAAAGACAGAGCAGAATATCATGTGTACATAACATCATCTCTTTCATTTCACAATCCCAGTGTTAGTTTTTCTTTTTTGTCGTACTTCTCGCAATAGCATGTCTGAAGAAGTATAGGCCTTTTGTGGTATGTTACAAATGTCGCTAAGCAAGACTATGGTTATCTATCACTGCTTCACATAAAAAATGTTAACTATGACCAACAGATGGCCATATAGCTGAAATTGACACTACCAAATTACATCATTTACAGAACCTGGCGAACGTCCCCAACCAATACCTGAGCCAATATGGAAGCAAAGCATAAACTAAATTATGACTTGTGAGTTAGTATGAGAAAACAAAAATGTTGGAAAGCACCTCAAGAACGAAGAACCTTGAATGATTTCTTGGAAAATCTAAATATTCTCATAAGAGAGTCATAAATAGGCCTGGACAGAGAACACCAAAGCAGAACCCGATTTCTTACTTATGTTGATACAACAATCGACACTCTGAAGTCTGAACTATAGAAGGCAGGTTAACTCATTATTCCAGCGCCCTAGCATGCTAATGGGAGGTCCTAGGTTCTAAATAAAATAACCAAATAATCGTCAGCATCCAATTTGAAGCAAGAGTAAACTAATTCTAAATCCTTGCCATAAACTTATTTAAAAAGAACAAGGACAACTGAACAGGCATTATATAGGTTCAGTGGGCCTAAATCCAGTGCTAACAGGAGAGCATTACCGTGATGATGACTCTGGTTCAATCCCCAACAATTATGGGCTAAGTATTTAATGGTATACTGCCATAGACGCTGACAGAACTTCAATATTTACCCTGATTCCTAGAAAGAAAATTTTCAAAAAAATGCATTCTGAAAGAGATTAAAGAACCTCACCCTAAACAGACTGTGAAGACAAATGCCCAACGAATTATCGAAGTAGTCGTGCAAGCTCGATTATCATCGTGAATAGCTCCCGATTGAGAGCTATCATGTGTTTTTAACATTACTATTGTTCTCGCCCATAAAAGATTCTTTAAGCATTCGAATATAATTTTCTTGATACAACCCGTTTGTCCATAAACATTTTATTTAAATGAAAATAATTCAAACGACAACCTAAAATCGTTCAATAGGAAACTAAGCTTTAACACAGCTCTAACAGAGGAAAGAATTCAACCCACAACCTAAAATCGTTCAATAAGAAACTAAGCTTGAACATACCAGCTCGATTGTGCAGAGACTCGTTGTTTTCCATGGCGATAAGTGGAGGAGCCATTTGACGAATATACCAAAAACAATTTTGAAACGTATGCTTTTATAGATATTTGCTGCTACCCGTTAGCTTTTAAGGCCAGAGGGTTAAAATAATTCCAGAGCGGTGCTTTTCTATCTGTAGTTGAGAGGATAATTCAAAATACTTTTAAAAAAAATATAGTTTATATTTATTTAGATCCTTAAAAAAGACTAAATTAATCTGCGTGTCATAGTAAGAATAGAATAGAAGACTTTTAATGTCCACGAGACCAAAAGAAGGCCTATGGGACAGATATAACTTACTAATTATACAGGTAAGGCTTGTAACGAAAAATATATCTCTTACAAAGGCTCATTAAGTAAATAATCATTAACTAGCTATTGTGCCGTACACGAAGAGGTGTGAAAAGTCAATTGCAGCAATCATTTGGATGAGTTAACGATCAATTGCTTCAGTTTCATGAAAAGACTCTCTATGTTGGCAGCAGTTACAGTGTTTGCTTAAATTCAAAACTGAATGTTATTCATAAGTCAATTTATGGCTGTCTTGTAATGATATTGTATTTTACCATACCTTGAGCTTATAGTTTCCAGTGGTTTGAGGTGTATCTCTTGTATGCTATGTAATTCTTCTTCTCGTAACCTTATTCTTATTGTACTTTTTTTGCATTGTTTCAATACCAAAAAAAAAATTGGTTTATATTTTTCACACATTTGTGTAGTAAATAAGATCGATTAATAGATCATTTAGAAAATGATTTTACTATTATTAATAATTTATTTTTATATTATTATATTTATTATTTTTTAATAATAATAATAAAATTATAATTTATAATGTATATTATTAATTTATTGATTTTAAAATTATTTTTAATTTATATAATTTTTTTAATATTATTATTATTTTATTAATATATTAACTATTATATAATTAGATAAATATTTATTATTTATGTCATTATTTTATGTATTTATTATTATATTATTATTTTATATTTATTATTTGTATATTAACTACTCTATTATATTATTATATAAATATTCTTATATTTAGGTCATTATTATATTATATTTATTATTTATATATTTCAAAAAATATATATATAAATACAACTATACTCTCTTCAAATTTATGAGGTACATCTTTAACACTATGAACTTGATGATAATTTATTATTAATATATAGCTCGTCAAATCGGAGGAGTGGAAAGGTCAATATCAAGAAGGATAATTAAAATAAATATAAAAATCTAAATTTGAAAAGTTTTTGATTAGAGGTAAAAGCAGGTTTTGATGGGGCCCGGAACCTAGTATAAAGATAAGCAAATTGCAATTAAAATAAACCACAATCCAATAGCAGCACCACAACAGCCTCTAAAAGATAAGCACGACTACACTCGTTGCACCAAACAAACAAGCAAGGGCCAGAAACCCCTTTTACAATCTGGTTTAAACCGAGACCAGAAACCTTTAAAGATACAAAGAAACTGCATGTATCTGCCAGGCATCAGCAAACCAGCCACTCATGGAAGACACCAAAGAGTCATGAAATATAACAAGATTAATGGTGTAGAACACCATCAAACCCCTAATCAGCTCAGCCTGTTGGGGCATAAAGAGAAACTTAGAAAACCACCTAGCCTACAGCAAAACATAAGAAGCCAAAGAGCCCAAATCAACCATTGCCAACTCCATCATCAACAACTCCTTCAAAACACTCTGGTAACAGGAAACCAACTCCATAACCACCTCTAAAGGAATGAACTCCCCTCTATTGGAGAGGATGCTACAAGTAGCAAGACCACCACAATCAAAAATCACCAGCACCCTCCACCTCCACCTCCATAGGAGAACTACCCACCTCAATAAGAATAGTTGAGGGAGGTCCACCTCCATAAGACCTAAGGAGAAAGATAACACAGTAGCCGAGCACGCAACCATAGCATCCTTCAGTAAACACTGCACCAAAAACAAACTTTGGATAGGGAGAAAAGTCTCAAAAAGACACCATAGGTCCACCATCACAACATTCTCATAAAAACTCATATGGGTTTCCATAGAAAAATCCCAGCAACAAGCCAACCACTCACCCACTTCAAAGCCTTCAGAAAATGATCCGTAAACTTTAGCGAGCACTCACTCAACTAAGTTTACTTAGTTAGATTTGCAAAATCGACTTACTAAAGTCCAAATCTAAAATAAGATCTTCAATCAATGATTCAAACCCAATGTGCAAAATTAAGTCATTAATCTATAGAGCTCTTTCAGCAATTAAGTAATTGCAATAACACACATAAAACAGATAACAAGAGCAAGTTGATAACATAGTTCACTGGCATTGGCTACATCTCCGAATTCACTTGAAAATGAATCGATCTATTCCTTCTCCAGAAAGACATGGGGACCTTCTCATAGGTTACAAAAGAATTGTCTTCTCCTTACAAAAGGATTCAAGAAAACAACTCTCACCTATGACCCTACTCCTATCGTCAGAAGGACGATCTCTTTACAAAATAAGCTTTAAAGCTTGTACAAATCTACAATTCTTCTCCAAGTTAAAAATCCTCTCAATAGGATACTTGGTTGAAAAGAAGAATGAGATCCCTTTGAAGGAGATAATTCTCCAAGCGAAGTGATCATGAATGCCTCCTAACACTCCCCTTTTTATACAAAGAAGTTTGCTCAATTTGGTTTCCAACCAAATGATTTGAAAAATCTCACCCCATCTCCCATTTTTACAATGAAATCCTTCATAATCCCCCCTATTTACATAAAAATCACTAATATACCCATATAAGCTTTAATATACATATTATTTCCCTTTTCAACCAATATCTCGGGCTTGGAAGATTTATTTTAATCTTTTAAAAAGATTGAGTGATTTGTCTTTTTAAATTTTTAGGGGGTAACTATTTAAAATAAGAGAATTAGTTTTGAAACTTTAATCAAAACTAACCGCACCCGATTTCATAACAAACCGCGCACATGATGGTGCAACGGTTTGGGAGAATGAGTGGTTGTGGAGGGGTCAGCAGTTCAAACCACCCCCCTCCAAATCCGCTTGGCCCATCTTCAAATAAATGGCGTACCCTATGTGGTTAGCGCGAAGAGCGCAGTCTGATGGTTGAGCTCATTCCTTGTAAGGAGGGGTCATGAGTTCAACCCCCTCCTACTCCATTTTGATGAAAACAATAGATGTAGACGAGAGGTATAGTTGCCATGTGGCATCAAGAGATTCGTTGTCAAATACCTAAGTCAACAACACATCAAAACATAGTCAACACCATGCTAGCAACACATGTCAACACGTCATCCTGTCGTACTGCCATCTGTGTTGCCACTTGTACACCGTACACCACATGTCATGTGCTTGTTCAGCCACGTTAGCATCCATACTGACACGTGTCCATACCAGAGGCCACCACGTCATCATATTATGCCACGTTAGCATGATAACGTCATGTTGATGTCAGTAGTGTACCAGCAAGTCAACCCAACTTTGACCATCTATATCTTTTGCATACAACCTCTGTTTTGCACAAAATGAACATCATTGGGTTCATTTCGTCGAGCCCTTCGAGATAGCGTTGACTTCGACCAATTTGGTGACAATGGATTTTTCACCTTTTTCTCACTCTTGGTACCTAGGTTGACCCAATGTTCACCGACCATATCTTGGACATACAAACTCCAATCGAGCCTGTTCAAGTTGCGTTAAGCCCAGTTCGACAAGCTCTTTGCGATGATGCAGCTTCTACGAAAATTCATAATAGTTGATTTTTTAGGGTCCAGAGATCCACTTGGATCAAAAAAGGCCAAAACATCTAAGTCAACAAAATACAAACAAGAAGCAACTCAACCTAAGAGAAGACCACAAACCCCAGCATCAGCCACCTGGGGAACAAGAGGAGATACTGCATCCTTAACAAAGAGGGTCCAAAGATACTCAACTAGAGAAAACAAGGCCACAACAGAAATTCAACCAGAGAGAACAAGGCCACAACATCAAAAGGAACCTCAAGCCAAAAGACCACCAAAGGCAGAGTCCCAATCTCAGAAAGAACAAGAACACCCAGCCCCCAAGAGGAATAGGGGGTCCCAAACAAGATGGAAATTAGGAGAAGGGCCAGCAGGAAAGAACACCGAGCAACCCCAACACGCCAGCCAGAGCTAGAGATGAGCCAAAACTCCCAACAACCAACCAAAGGGAAACACCACCATTCCTTAGAAAGGGGATAGGAAGAACCCAAAACACTCCAAGAACAAAAACCCCCTAATGCAAATCCACTAAATAAGTTGTAGGTAGAGGCAAAGGACAACCAAGAAGAAGCCAGAAGCATAATAGACCAGCATGAAAGAACCCCAAGCCTTCCTATTACGTCGAATAGGAACAAAATGAGGCCCATTTTGCAACTGAACTTCCTCAAAGAAACCTACACTCTCCCACAACATAGAAGGCAACCATAAATACGGCAGGAAGGCCACCCACACAACACCCTCAAGCTCAAGGGTATTAGCAGGTCGGATATTCTCAGAAAAAACTAAGCACACTCACTGCTAGGTATGTAGCCATAAAAAAGATGGGAACACTTGATGCCATGCACCATCCGGTTCAACATCAACATCACCGACCATGTCCATAGCTGGAAAAAAGATTGTCCTCCATTCCAAAGACCACCACTCACCCATAGAAACATTCGCCATGTTGAAGAGGACGCCTCTACACCTGCAAAGGGCCAATGGGGAAGAAAGTACTGAAAGCATACGACATTCTTCCAATGCCCAGCGCAGCCAACCGCCCAAATCCCCATCAGCATCACTGTCCTCCTCACTCGCTCCATCCTCAATGCAGTTTGAACCAGCACTCCCGTTGGTTTTCCCACTCGTCGCACCAGATGCTCCTATCATTTTTTCCCCTGTAAATTTGAAAAGTTAAAGATTAATAATTTATTTATTTTTATAAAATTTACAATTGTTTTGTTGATAAACCACTTTAATCATTTAAGGCTATTTTCAGGACAAGTCTAAAATGATTAGTAATAAAATTACTTGATGACAATTATTTATTCGACAAATTTTGACTTAGGGAAAAATGTGGTTTATTTTTTGCATACAAATATGTAGTACATGAGGTCAATTGCTAGGTCATTTTTAAAATGATATTATTTATATATTATTATTATTAACATACATATAGTTTTCTTTTTTCCTAATCTATCTCAATATCAATTAAACTATGAGTTTTTTTATAAAATAATTTAATTTGATCTATATAGAAATATACTAATTATTAATTATAATAATTTCATGCTTTAATATAATCTATATATACTATTATATATAATTAATAATAATAATTAATATTATTTTGTTAAAGAGTATAATATATAATATATAATAATAATAAATAATATATTATATATTTATAATCATTTTTTTTATTAAATCAAGTTGTCAACGATGTCGACGCCCGCCATACTACTATCGACAACCCTTCCGTTGGAGTTCTCCCTCCCTTGTCGATTTTTAGATCTCGCTAGTTCTTTGCTCAAAACCTACCATCGTGGTTCTCCATTCCAGCGTCAACTTACATCATCAACCGTCACCCATGCCATTCAAAACAACGGTCATGTTTTTTGAAGACTTCGGCTTCTTGATTGTCGATCAACTATCATCATCAGTTGGATTTGTCTACTGGCACGTGCTCATTCCAATCAACATCGACGTTTATTTCTCTACTAGCATTGATTGAGAGTACCATTACCTGGTCTGCATACTTCTTCTTTACGACTTACCTATCACATCCTCGATCTCACACACTATCAAATTCTTCATTTCCTACAAGGGTCTTTTTATTTCTACCACCATTAGCCTTCATCAATTGGACATGAGTAATTGTTGATCTGCAAGATCAGTTAAACATTGAGTGGAAACCAATAGCGGTGGGAAAAGCAATAAAGAGCGGCAAAAAGCAGCTGAAAAATAATGAAAAATGATGCACAGTTGAGATTCATTGAACCCCCTTGCAGGCCCTCTTAGGGCTTGTGAACCATTGACAAGCAATGTGATCTTCACAAGCTCAAATAGGGACATGCCTTCGGTGTAAATATATCTCTTACAAAGGCTCATTAGGTAAATAATCAACTTAAATATAATAATCGGAATTAGAACAATAATCATAAAATTAAATTTGTATGAAATTATATAAATTAAATATTAAAATTTTGAAGGAATGTTGAAGATGTTAGGAATCATTTCATTATTATATTAGTATTTTAAGATTTGGTTTAACAAACGTCTTAAAATTTGGAAATTAATTGTGCTCTACTCTAGGTTAGACTTACACTTATATAACTAATCTTCGCACCTATAGAAGTGATCATGTACCCACAAACATGGTTTGGTTGAAATATACTGACAAAAAATTGTTAACCTTCATTTATGTGATTTAAATCTAGGTGTGATATTTATAAATACCCTTTTGGGAACTAGTTAAGCAAGGATCATGTTCTCCTCTATCAAGTCCCTGGGAGGATTGATTCAATGCATATGAACCAAGATTGAAGAGATGAAGTAAGCACACGAGATTGTCTATGATGATGTACGCTCTTATAATGATGTTATGAAAGCTTTGAATGATTTTTTTTTGTTTGAGATACCCCCAAGGGGGTCCCCTTTAGCTTAGAGCCAAGGTCTGAGGGGTATCCATTCCACCAAAATTCGTCAGGGGCATGATCCCTGCCTCATCCCTTTTTAGGCGTTAGAGTCTTTGCACTGCGCAAGACTTGATCCCTGGTGGGCTCATTTAGAACCTTTCAACTTCACCAGTAGACCAAGGGCCCATTGACGAATGAATATTTTTAAATACAACAGGATACACAAATATGTGTTAGATCAACTCACAATAGCTAGTAGGAGAGATTTGGAAAGGTCCAAATTTGAATTTAATTTTAAAATTTAAATTTTCATATGTATGACTACAACAATGATCTTGGGTCAATTTTGCACCCACAAATCTATTCCAAGTTGGTGAATGGGAAACCTATGGGTTGAGGTCAGTTTCTAAGGATGGGTGATGATGGGATCAAGATAGGATTAAATTATGAGCTAAATTTATGCAAGAATATATAACTTCTAGATTGGTTATAGCATAAAATACACTATAATTGAAGTGGACACAAAACATAAGGGAAAGGGCATGGGTATGCATTGTTTATAATTACATTTTTCCACCACTTTGATGTGCATGCAAACTACTATGAAGACTCATGTCAAAGTAAAACATCCAATCAACATAGAAATTAAATATTTTTCACACTCAAAGAATGAATATTTATGCTCAAAAAGGATATGAATATGATTGATAATTCTTGGATTCTCCTTGCAATGAGTGCTCCACTAAGAACTTATAAAAAAATAAAATATGTATTGAGTAACATTTTTCACGCATTTAAAATAAGTACTAACTACAACATTTTTTAAAAGAATCTTCAAATTTTATATAAACAGAAGTGGTAAAGATTCAACTAAGTAGAAAAAGTGGTAAAATCTCGTACCAAGGTGAATATTTTGACAAATTAAAAAGATTAGCAAAGCTCCTTTTATTACATGAATGACTAAGCATGTCACTACAAAACATTATTCACAAAAAGGAACATTAGTGACATATTTGTCACCCTCTAATTGGTTGTATACAAAGGATGCAAGAAATTGGAGGAAACAATAAAGAGATATGGTCATGATAAAAGCATATAAACATGGTAAAATATATCATCATGTGATAAACATGTAAGAATATAGGCAAGATGTGATCATGAAAGTACATATAATAAGAGAAGGGAAAGGTGCCCCCCAATGTTGCTTCCAATAAAGGTAAATGGTCATAAACACTAGACCATTGAAATAATACATATAACAAAGATGTAAAAGATATGAACATGAGAAGGATCATAATGTGCAACCATATGAGATAAGCATAATAAGGATCATAAACATGTAGTCATGTAAGAATGATATAAACATGTAATCATAAACATAATAGTAGAAGATAAGAATGTGGTAATCATATGGAAACGTGAATGCCATAATCACATCACATATAAGTATCATAAGATAGAAATAAGATAAGCATTAGCATCTAACAAGATGGGCATGTAAGAAAAGGGTTATAAGTTATGTGTAAGCATTAAGATCCAAATGAAGACAAATATAATAAGCAATGTAGATAGAGTAGGAGTTAAATAACATTAACATGGAACATAGAATAATAGGAATAGTCATAAATCATGTAGCATAGGAACATAACAAGGTAACAAGGAACATTTAAAGACATAAGTGGTAAACTTGGAACATACCATCTAAACTAGGAACATATGAAAATATGTATGCTAATCAAGGAACATAAAACAATATAGTCTAGCAAAATGTAGAAGAATAAAAAAGAAAAGTACCACCAAGTGGGTAAATAAATTATAAGGCATAATATAAAAGGTGAAATGAGAGTAGGAGGTGCATAATAAATAGGACATAAATAAAATGATAGAGTGTAAGGACACACAAGATAAATGGAAGAATAAGCAAAGTGGGTCACAACACATATGGCACAAGAAAAATTCTAATGTATACATGATAAAAAAAAATATGGAGGAAGAAATAACATGAATAACATAACACATGTTTGAAGCCACTTATATCAACATGCACCACTAAAAGTATATTTTCACTATCTACATGCTAACTAAGAACACAAAGAATAAAACATAAATAAAAAAATAAAAGTGTAAAATATAAAAAATAGTGAAAGACAAGTGATGATATCCAACAAATGGATTCATCCCCATTAGCCTTTAATATACTCTAAAAATATATCATTGAAATCAATTCCCCCATGGGACTATTCATGTGATTGTGAAATGTGTCATTACAAATAAAAGTGTGATGTAAAGATGCCAAGTATGATGTAGGTTTAGAAAGAAATGCCTTAGATGTTATATCAATCTCCTTTGTCTCATATGTAACCTCAACATATTGTTTTATATGATTAACAAAAGCAATAAGCTCGCTAACATTAAAGGGATCCTCATCATGCAATTACATATGATTATCCTCGACTTTTATCACCTCTTTATCTATAAGATCTTGAATTTGATGTTTGAATTTTATGCATCTAAATTTAGAATTTTCATGTATATTGATGATAAGAATAAGAAAACTTATCCCCATGTGGTGCAAGCTCAAACATACCCATTGGCTTAACCAAAGTTAAAGTAATATATGAAATTTGTTCTAGTATAGCATGTGGAGGCTTCTTCAATATGAAGAATTCTCTAAACTTCTTTGATTTAATATGTGCATGATGATGATCATTAGGTGTATCCTTATTTCCCCATTATCCAAAAGTGAAAATGGTGATAACTCATGAAAATAAGAAGTGTTATAAGTGCACTCATATAAAAGAGCTTCCTCCAATAAAGCATGTTCACATTTATAAATAGTAGCACATAATTATAAAAATGTTTGATAAGTCTTACAAAACATAAAGAGTGAAAGTAACCCATCAATAAATGATTGTTGAAGTTCATCATCCAATCATATAGATCTCATATTACTAATCAAATCTTTAAATATAAATATTTAATCCTTGATTGGCTCTTATTCTTCGTGTTTGTATTGTATGACTTGAGTAACGAATGTGTATTGTAACAAAAATGTGACATGAAAGCATTAGCCAAATCCTTAAAGGAAGTGATAGAAGTGCGAGGCAATGAATAGAACCATGTAAATGCATGAACTCAAGTGTGTTTGAAATTATTTGGCAAGAAACTTACCTTCATGAAAATAACTGAAACATAGAGCTTAGAAAGTACTTAGGTGAAGCAATGAATCATGTTTTCCATTATACTATGTAAAATAATGTCACAAATACACTTGGTGGAGGATAAGTTAAAATGACATTTATTATTTAGGATTAAGCCTTATCTCACTAATACCATCTTTCTATTGATGGTATGTGTAGAGGCCTACTAATGTTCAAGAAACTTGGTGTCAAACACACAATTCAGAGGGGGTCCTACTGAACAGTCCTCTAAACCCTCGAAAGACCTTCATTTAATTTATCAACCAGGGCTAACATAAGCTTTTGATGGTGTTGGCACTGTATGTGATTTCAAAGACTCTCCACTACCTATATCATCCTAGTATAGGTGTTTACACATACTATAAATCATAAATTGCATAATAGTGAAAAGAGGTAATGTTGAAGCTATTGCTATGGGTACATACAACTAAAGACTGTGACTAGTTCACTATCAAGAAATGAATTCTGTAATTAACCAATACTTGCTAACTCAACTAAATTGACTAACTTTGGAGAACAATGCATGGAACAATTAAAGCATGAATACAAGACAAGATCTTATTCACATTCACCACATGAAGAATCTGATTAAGACAAACATAATTATGAAACTAACTACAACAAAAAAAAATGTACAAGAAATAAAGTGGGGAACAGTTACCTTGAGTGGCCCTTGCTCAAGTGATTGTCTCCACAAAGTGAACTCAAATCTAGCTCCTCAAACTAAATTAACACAATAGTAAGTGAAAAGATCTCATTTCATAACTCAAGATATTACAGTCCAAAGAGATTCTTTTGGAATATCTTGTTCATAAGATCATGATTGAGAAACAAAACATTATCTGTGTAAAAATAGAAAGTAACTGAACAAATCTATTTGCTATATTCTCTATTCCAACTAACTAATTAACTCAAGCATCAAACCATTCATATAGGTGCAAGGGAGTCTTATTAGAACAAGGACTCAATAAATCTAATCATAAATCACCACTCCCTACAAAATAGAGTGTGATAAAGTCTAAGTAATCAAAACATGACTAAAAAGGAAGAAGAATTGAAATAGGATAGTATATTTCCTATAACTATTTTAAACTTGAAATATGGACTGTAGAAATAGTCTTGTTAGATTCCCAATTATAGTAGAATTATTCTCCTTCAATAGTTTTATTAAATTATGTGATGATTCACAACAATCCTGACAAGTAGATGCCTCCAATTATGCAACTGTTGTGTTCTTCTAACTTCCCCTACATCATTGTTGAAACTCCCTTTAGTTAAGGGTTGTGCCTTCTAGTTGTTGTGTGCTACAGTCTACTAGCTCTGGCTCCTTAGTTGCAAAGAGTTAGTTCACATGACATCTAAACAATACTAATAACCATAACTTAAACACATATATCCATTGCATTTCATACATATCCACATATTAACCATGCAATAACTATCATATCATAATCATATTTTCATAGACTTTAAACTAGGTCCAAGTTTGCATAATGATCATAAAAGATAGTAAAGTTTCAAGGATATATAGGAAATAAGTATCTGGAGATTCCTAAAAGCATGTATTGAAATAACAAAAAACTAACAAATAGTAGGCATCATCATTTCCCCAACTGATCATTTGCTTGTCCTCAAGAAAAGTAGTCTAAATACTGGAGGTTATACTATAAGGTCATCTCCTTAAGGTTTGTGATGACATCCACTCCTTTTTTTTGTCTTAAATAAAAACCTTTATAGCATGAAATTCTTTGCCACCTAAAATCCTTAGCTTCTTCTCATTCTTCATTCCTTTCCTCTGTCCAATGTGGTATTGGGTAGAGAAGCATTGGCGGAGAGAAAGTCAAAGGTAACCATTCAAGTGTTATGTCTTTTGAAATGTCCATATACCTTCGGGTTCTTTCAAGCATAGCCATAAAGTTATATCTAGAGTGGGGCTCTTTCTTTTGCAACTCATGGGTTAAATTGTCCCATCTTTCCTGTATAATTTGATAAGAATGATGAAGAAGTCCTATTGTTAGCCTTTGCATTATTTCATAATCATTTAGTCTCAAATTCATAATCTTTCTACCTGCACCTTTATGTACTTCAAAATCTTTGTCCATTCATCTATTATTTTATGGGGTTTTTTAGATTCCTTTATGATTTGAAGAGTAATTGATTTCTCCCTCTCTACATAGTCCTACATAATTTCACCCCTTTGCTTTTCATTTCTGAAGTATGAAGCTAGAGCCCTAATTTGTAAATCACCCATAAATAGTAATGGGTTCCATTATGTATCATCTGGCACAACATATTAATTATGTAAATAAAATTTACATAACTGATCTTGTACTTCAAGTGTGGTATCAACAAAAAAATTTAGAAAGTCAAACTTCCTAATCATTGCAACTAGCAAGTTACTAATCAACTGACTAAATTGAAACTTAGAAAATTTTCCTACAAAAATAAAGTAAATACTCTAATAGAAGGTTTGCACTTTACAATTTGAGCAGCCTTATCTGCTATTTCCTCAACCTTAACTACTAGGTTTTTCAATTCAGTTTCTTTATTCTCTAGTACTCTGGCATGCTCTAACCATTATTTCCTTTTCCTTCTGCCATTTTTCTTTTTTGGGGGAGAATTTGTGAGTTACCTACCACAACTAGTAGCCTAGAGACATAGTGGTATGACAAGTTGGAGTCTTTGTAACATGGGAACCTTGGGTTGTAGTTGTGATTTTTGTGTTCCCTACCTTTACTATGGAAAGTTGCACAAGCAAGTACAATTTAGACCCATGCACGTAGCTATGAAGTTTTTCCTCCAATTCTTTATTCTTCAAATCCCTTTCCTTGTCTCATTGTTCATATGTTTTCACTAGTTCCTCTAGCTGTTTAATTTTCTCTAATGCTCCATGTAACTCCTTTACATTTCTTTCTTCTATGAAAAAATTCTCATCTTCTTCAAAATTTTGGTCATCACCAACCCCAATATATGCAAAACTCTCACTATTAGGGCTTTGTGGGGTTCTTCTTCTAGTTTTATTAGCAACAAAAATATCCTGAGTCAGATTCAAAGGTGGTTGAAACATACCATTTTCTCTTAACAGGTGTATGTGCATCCTCAAAAACATTGTCTTGCAAGTCTGAATCTTCCACTATCACAATAATATTTTCCTTTGATTTCTTGACACTACCCCTCATGACACCTTTCCTTTGCAAGTAGTGTGAACGCCTTGGTTGGGTGGCCTTCTTCTTTTGCACTTTTTTGGGAGTAGGGTAAGGTCCACCTTTCCTCTTTCTTATTTTTGGTGTCTTAGAAGAAGTTGGGGTTTCCTGGACATCCCCTGTTGTAGGATGCTCAAAGGTTGTGGGTGGTGACCTTCACAAACTTTGCTCCTCTAGTTCTCCCTTGCTACATGTAGGTGAAGTAGCATGTGGACTAGAGGGCATTTCCCTTAATGATGCACCAAGTGATTCCAAATTATCTAGAATAGTTAGTTCTTCAATTATATTGCTAATATGGTTACAAATTAAAAATCTTTCCCAAGAGACATGCAGGTATTGAACCCTTAGACTTCTTTTCACAAGTAGGGTAACTAAACAATAGTGTTATAGGGTTGTAGTGTTTCTTTTTTGTTTGTATTCAAAACCCATTCTCTTCAACGAGTTATAATTTTTTTTTGGCACATTAACCCTTACATCATGATGAAGATGATTCAAAAGTTTGAAATGCACAATATAAAGAAGAGATTTCCTACCATCACATGTAAGATATTTTACAATATAAGAG